>VWYK01064769.1:0-11760 GCA_013399775.1 Semnornis frantzii | reverse complement strand
ATTCTAGAATTCTATGATTCTAAGTGTGAGAAAATGACTGCTGGACACAACAGAGATTTAGAGGTTTGGGTGTTACTCGCCCCCTGCCACGGTTAGGAATTCACCCAGACTAAACTCAGCTGGCAGAAAGTTAAGAAATGAAGCTCTTTTTATAGCTTTGCACAATTTGCAAGCAAAATATATAGAATATATGCAGATATATTTACAGCTGTATACACTAATAGACAAGCAAAAAGTATTACAGAGATACAAAACCCCTCTCAGCAGCCAGACTGCCCAGGAGGGGCTCCCAACCACGCTTCTGCCCTTCTTTCCACCCTCTCCCCTATCTTAGAATCCCCATTACTTGAAGGGTGAGCTGGAAAGAGCAGCCAGAGGTGGCAGAAGCAGAAGCAGGGTGAGGCAGAAGAGTTAACAGGGTGACAACCAGGCACAGACTGACTTATCTTTGTCTGTGTCCTTGTCTTTATATGTCCCAGAAGAACGGATGGATGATATAGACATCACCACTATTTTAGTTCCACAACCAATAATCTAATTTCTCTCATCAAAAAATATTCCAATTAGCCTCAAACCAGCACAGCAAAGAATGAAACCACTTCTCTTCGAGAGTGAAGCTTTGCAAGAAACCCTCCAAGTCCTTCCTCACCTTCTGGCATGCAAATGAATGAAAAGGTAGGAGCAAAAAAAAAGGTGAAGGCACTGGACAAAAACCTAGAATTCTTCACTCTACCAGGGGAGATTTAGGTTGGATATTAGAAATTTTTTTTTTCTGCCAGAGTGGTCAGGGAGTAGAAGAGTCTGCCCAGGGAGATAGTGGAGTCTCCATCCCTGGAAGTGTGCAAGGAATGCATGGTCATGGCACTTTGGGACATGGTTTGATGGCCATGCTGGGGTTGGGTGGACAGCTGGACTGGATGACCTTGGAGCTCTTTTCCAACCAGAACAATTATAGGATTCCAAGATTCATTATTAGAGAATGAAAATTTTGGACAAAATCCTGTGGGTACCACAGAGAATTCAACCTGAGCAGGAGAAAAGAAACCTTCTATAATGCTGCTAAATTTATATTGGTTAGAGGAGAGTCACCAAAGACATTGAATAGTGCTTGTGAAAGTTTAAAAAAACCCTCTAAGAGAAAAATGGATTAGAGAAGTGGAGGAAGACTGAATCACAGACTCATAGAATGGTTTGGGTTGGAAGAGACCTTCAAGATCATCCAGTTCCAACCTTTCTGCCACGGGCAGGGACACCTCCCTGCAAGGCTGCTNCCCCCACCATAGGCAGGGACACCTCCCACTAGAACAGGTCACTCAAGGCCTCATCCAACGTGGTCTTGAACACCTCCAGGGAGGGAGCAGCCACAACCTCCCTGGGCAATCTGTGCCAGTGTCTCACCACCCTCACTGCAAAGAACTTCTTCCCTAATCTCCAGTCTAAATCTCCCCTCTGCCATCCTAAGGCCATTGCCTCTCATCCTATTACTACAAGCCCTTCTAAAAGGTCTCTCCCCAGATTTCTTGAAGGTTTGGGAAGGCCACTCTAAGGTCTCCACTCTCAGTCTGGAGAAGAGAGCGCTTCCAGGGGACCTTGGAGTAGCCTTCCAGTATGTGAAGGGGGCTACAGAAGGGCTGGGGAGGGACTATTGACAATGTCTTGTAATGACAGAACAAGGAAGAATGGGTTTAAAGTGGCAGAAGGGAGATCAAAACTGGATGTTAGGAAGAAGTTGTTTGCAGTGAGGGTGGTGAGACACTGGCACAGATTGCCCAGGGAGGTTGTGGCTGCTCCCTCCCTGGAGGTGTTCAAGACCACGTTGGATGAGGCCTTGAGTGACCTGTTCTAGTGGGAGGTGTCCCTGCCTATGGTGGGGGATTGGAACTAGATAAGCTTTGAGGCCCCTTCCGACCTAAACCATCCTGTGATTCTATCATTCTATAATACTAGAAAGACACAGCTTTAACCATGTTAAACAGAAGTCTCAGAAATAAAGGCATCTACATAAAAGTTTTCTGGGCTTCTGTTCAGCTAAAGCCTGCAAAACCCTGGGACTGACGATACCTGATCCAAACCAGAAAATCTGACTTAAAAATACATAGACACAGAGGAAGAAAAGAACTTTGCTCAAGCAGAATCTCTCAGACCTGTTCTAGTGGGAGGTGTCCCTGCCTGGAGTGGGTGGCTGGAACTAGATGATCTTTGAGGCCCTTTCCAACCTAAACCATTCTATTGTTCCCTGAATCCTTCTCTTCTGCAGGGTGAACAGTCCCAACTCCCTCATAGAGTAGGCTCTCCAGCCCTCTGATCATCTTTGTGGTCAGCTCTGGACCCGTTCCAACAGTTCCATGTCCTTCTTGTGCTCGGGACCTCCAGAATTTGGCCTGGTGTCCAAAGACATAACTGTCAAACAACTAAAAATATGACACAAGTGAGAAAAGGAGACATGGAAATAACCCCCCCAGGGGGCTTGGCCCCAGAAGCTTAGGCATAAATTCTGCCTTCCCAGCAGCTTGCTGTGACCACACACGTGCTGCCCACAGAAAGTTCATTCCCAGGTCCTGCCCGAGGTCACTTCCTTGTGATTGCACAAGAGGCAGAAATATTTCACTTTCTGGTATTCTCCCCTTGGCAAGCAGCTTTCTTCACAGCAGCTCTCAAAAGCTCACCCGTTAAGGAATGTACATAGCAGATGCCTTTGGAGGGCACTGAGTTCCATGCCCTTCGTGCACCGTTCTCTAGGCTTCTCTATTGCATTCAGTCTAGGAGAAAGAGGAAGAAGGGCAGTAGAAAAGACTTCTTTTTTGTTTCCATCTGGCTATCTAAACATCTTCAAATGCCACTGCCTGCAATGTGTGTACAAATCTGGATGCACCAAGTCAGGCAGTGCATGGGGAAACCAATGACTCTCAGTGCTCTTTCACATCTTTATCAGTCATCTGGATGAGGGGAGTGAGTTCACCCTCAGTAAGCTTGCAGATGACACTGCATTGGGTGGGAGTGTTGATCTGCTGGAGGGTAGGAAGGCTCTGCAAAAAGATCTGGCCAGACTGGATTGATGAGCTGGGGTCAGCTGTATCAGGTTTAAAAAAGCCAAAGGCTGAGTCCTGCACCTGGGTCACAACAACCCAATGATTGCTCCAGGCTTGGGGCAGAGTGGCTGGAAACTGCCCAGCAGGAAAAGACCTGGGGGTGCTGGTTGAAAGCAGATGAAGATGAGCCAGCAGTGTGCTCAGGTGGGCAAGGAGCTCACCAACATCTTGGACTACATCACCAGGAGCGTGGCCATCAGGAGCAGGGAAGTGATTGTGCCCCTGTACTGGGCACAGGTGAGGCCACACCTCAAATCCTGAGTTCAGTTTTGGGCTCCTCATTCTAAGACAGACATTAAGGGGCTGGAGTGTGTCCAGAGATGGACAACAAAGCTGGGGAAGGGTCTGGATAACAGGGCTGGGAAGGAGCAGCTGAGGGAACTGGGGGTCTTTAGTGTGGAGATAAAGAGGCTGAGGGGGAGCTCTCTACAGCTCCCTGCAGGGAGGTTGCAGTGAGCTGGGGGTTGGGCTCTGCTCCCTGGTATCAGGAGATAGAAGGAGAGGAAATGGCTTGAAATTGTTCCAGGAGAAAGTTAGGTTGGAGATGGGGAACATTTTGTTTGTTGCAAGAGTGGTCAAGGATTGGAAGAGGCTGCCTAGGGAGGTGGTGGAGTCCTCATCCCTGGAGGTGTTCAAGAAAGTTGTGGCCATGGCACATGGGGATGTGGTTTAGTGTCCATGGTGGTGTTGGGTTGATGGTTGGACTGGAGGATCTTAGAAATCTTTTCCAACCCAAACAATTCTATGACTCAATGATCTCATTTGCATGAAGTGTGCAGATGGAAGAGAATCTCAGTGCTCAGGTTAAATTATAACTCCGTCAGTTGCCAAGATCTTCTAGTTTGAGTTAAAGGCAAATTGTTGCAGAGGTTTCTGAAATGCTCTCTGGCTTTTATTTATTTACTTATTTATTTTTTAGCTTTAAACCACATAATCTGTCACTAACAGAGGAAAAAAAATGTGGCAAGAAAAATTGTTCTCTCAGAACCTTCTCTTTTAGGCTCAAAAAGACCATGTCATTCCCTCACATTAGACTACAGTCTCAGGTCAACATAAACAAAAAGACAGGAAGGCTTGAAGCAGCCTCTATGCTTCCTCCTCTTGTCCTTCCCAATCTGTTTCTCTAATTATCTCTGATGGCTTTAGTGTGATCATTCTGTTTTGATGACCTGCTTTTAGCTGTACGTTGCCTCTATCTCCCTCAGACACAGCCACTTCCCTGTGCTGCAAAGACCTGCAGCTCTTTCTGGAGAGTCAATTTACTGCCATTACAGTAAACACATCAATCTTCCAGGATTAAACCCTGCAGCTACATTGTCAGAGGTTTGGAAATTCTGTTATTGATGCATCCAGAGGGCGGATCAAGATTTCCTTGATAATTTTCTCCCCCCTGCCATTCTTGAGTTCAAAGCTCCTGGTTGTGCTTCGGAAGCTGCCAGGTGGGTTGAAGTTGATTAAAGCAGCTCTAAAGCTCTGAGGTGCCAGAATTTCTGCAGTTTTGCTAGGATGAGGGCACGGAAGGGCATCTGTAACAACTGGTACCAACTCTCCTTCTATTGGAAAGATTGAGAAGTGTGAGCATCATCCCACCTGGAGTCCTGTGTGCAGTTCTGGAGCCCCCAACACAAGAAGGACACAGAACTGTTGGAGTGAGTCCAGAGGAGGCCACGAAGATGCTCAGAGGACTGCAGCAGCTCTGCTATGAGGACAGGCTGAGAGAGTTGGGGCTCTGCAGCCTGGAGAAGAGAAGGCTTCCAGGAGACCTTGGAGTGGCCTTGCAGTATCTGAAGGGGGCTACAGGAAGGCCGGGGAGGGGCTATTGACAAGGTCTTGCAATGACAGGCCAGGGAGTAATGGGTTTAAAGTGTGAGAGGGGAGATTGAAAGTAGATGTTAGGAAGAAGTTGTTTGCAGTGAGGGTGGTGAGACACTGGCACAGGTTGCCCAGGGAGGTTGTGGCTGCTCCCTCCCTGGAGGTGTTCAAGGCCAGGTTGGACGAGGCCTTGAGTGACCTGTACTAGTGGGAGGCGTCCCTGCCTATGGCAGGGGATGAGCTTTGAGGTCCCTTCCAACCTAAACCATTCTGTGATTCTATGATCTTCTCCATCCATCTGTGAAATCTGCCTCATTCAGATCTGGAGAGGCTGGAGAGCTGGCAAAGGGCAACCTAGGGAACTTCAACAAGGATAACGTAGAGTCCGGCACCTGGGGAGGGGCAACCCCAGGCACCAGCATAGGTTAGAGTGTAACCGCTGGGAAAGCAGCTCCCTGGAGAAGGAGCTGGGAATCCTGGTGGACAGTAAGTTATCCACAGGACAGCAATGTGACCTTGTGTACTACAAGGGCANCAACCTAGGGAACTTCAACAAGGATAACGTAGAGTCCGGCACCTGGGGAGGGGCAACCCCAGGCACCAGCATAGGTTAGAGTGTAACCGCTGGGAAAGCAGCTCCCTGGAGAAGGAGCTGGGAATCCTGGTGGACAGTAAGTTATCCACATGACAGCAATGTGACCTTGTGTACTACAAGGGCAATGGCATCCTGGGGTACTTTAAAGAGTGCGGTCAGCAGGTCAAGGGAGGTTTTCCTGCTCCTTTACTCTGCCCTGATGAGGCCTCAGCTGGAGAATTGTGTCTAATTCTGGGTTCACAGTTCAAGAGGGGCAGGGAACTACTGGAGAGAGTCCAACAGAGCCTGAGGATGCTGAAAGGGCTGGGACCTCTGTGTGGTGAGGAAAGGCTGAGAGCCCCGGGGCTGGTTAGCTTGGAGAAGAGAAGACTGATAGGGGACCTGAGCAATGGTTACACTTATCTGCAGGGTGGGTGTCAAGAAGAGGGGGGCAGGCTCTTTTCAGTGGTACCCTGTGATAGGAAGAGGGGCAATGGACACAAACTGGAACCCAGGAAATTTATTTGCCATTGTAATGTCTTTGGATGCATAGGGTTTGATGAGATGTGCCTGAGAAAAAGTGCTTCAGGCCATATTAACCACTTGAACCACTCTCTCTGCCTGAAACCAGGATAGGAGGTTAGGTGTGGAGAGGATCAGAACTCTAGTCACATCAGAGAAAAGTAGAGCAAGATGGGATAACAGCAAAAAGAGGGTTGAAAAGTAGGCTTAGTTTGACAGGAATGCTGAAAATAAGGGTAGAAGCAGGAAGAAAAGGGTAGTGTGAGCCTTGCAGGCAGAAAGACATGGGCAAGAGCCCTCAGAGTATGCTCAGCTTTTAAGCATCAGTTGAGGTTAGGATCCTTTTATGCTCCTGCACAGGATCACAGGCTCACAGGATGTCAGGGGCTGGAAGGGACCAAGTCCAACACCCCTGCAAGAGCAGGACCAGACAAGCTAGCTCAGGTCACACGGGAACACATCCAGACAGGCCTTCAAGTCTCCAGAGAAGGAGACTCCACAACCTCTCTGGGCAGCCTGTGCCAGTGCTCTGGGACCCTTCCAGTCAAGAAGTTGCCCCTTGTGTTGAGCTGTGTTGCCCCTTGTGTTGAGCTGTGAACCTCCTGTGCTGCAGCTTCCATCCATTGCTCCCTTGTCCTATTGCAGGGAGCAAGTGAGCAGAGCCTGTCCCCCCCTCCTGACCCCCACCCACCTACTACTCTTTAGGACACAGATAGTGACAAAGATCACTTCGGGTGCAGAAGCACCTCAGGTGCTGAGCAGCTGACCGAGTACCACGGTGATCCCACAGGGGCGACACAAAACACCAAGGGTAAGACTGGAGGAGCACAAGATGACAGTGTTTTGTCCCTCAGCTCTCCACTGTATCAGCACACAATCACAGTGTTTCATCCCTCAGCTCTCCACCATCGCAGCCTCCACAAACAAGGCATGTGGCAGTCAGCCAAGATCTCTTGTTTCCTCCTGATTGCTTTAAAAAGAGCTTTTCATGTGGAAAGAAGAAACAGAAACATCAGTAAAGTTCCATTAATGATACACTAGCTCCTGAATCTAGGGAGTAAGGGAGATAAGGTGACCTTGCTTGAGAGGAGCGCAGCATCTCTCTGGGCAAAGGAGCGACAGGGAAGACTATTCAGGCTTTGCCAAACCCCCAGATATTTATGGGTACAATGAACCCCTCAAGTTCTTCTTCTTATCCCAACTGCCCATATGAAGATGAACATCTAGATTTAGTGACAAACAGCACTGCAAAACAGGACTAAAGCAAAGTGCTGTCAAGTGCTGTGGTCAGTTCAACCCAGTGTTTGCTGCTCCCTTGTCGGCCTAATCTGGAATTGCTTGAGAGAGTCCAGCACAGAGCCACAAAGATGCTGAAGGGAATGGAACATCTCTGTTCTGAGGAGAGCCTGAGGGAGCTGGGGCTGTGCTGCTGGGAGAAGAGGAGACTGAGAGGTGACCTCAGTAATGGTTCTCAATATGTGCAGGGTGAGTGCCAGGAGGCTGGAGCCAGGCTCTGCTGGGTGATGCCCAATGGCAGGACAAGGGGCACTGGGTGGAAGCTGAGGCATAGGAAGTTTCATGTAAACATGAGGAAGAATTTTTTTCCCTGTGAGGGTGACAGAACCTTGGAACAGGCTGCCCAGGGTGGGTTGTGGAGTCAAAACCCACCTGGATGTGTTCCTGTGTGATCTGGTGTAGGAGACCCTGGTCTGGCAGGGAGGTTGGACTGGATGAGTTTTGGAGGTCCCTTCCAGCCCCTGCCATTCTGTGATTCCATGATAACTCTACGGGGGTGTGGATATTCCAGTTCTTTCCATGTTGTTAAATAAAACCAAGGGCAAGGAAGAAGTTGGAGCACTGGCTCTGCTGCTCACCCTCCACATGTAATTGCCATCATGCTTCCAGACTGCTTTGGCTTCTGTCAGCTCCTTGGGAAGTGGTGCCTAAGCCTGGCTACAGGGATAGCCCACGCAGGAATCCATTCCGATAGGCAGTATAGACACCACGGCACCAGCAGTTCTTCCCTCCAGCCTCAAGAGCTTTCCAACGCCATCCTACTTTTGCATCTCCAAAATATACCTCCCTAGAGCAAGGAAGGTATGAAAGCATCATGCAGCTGGTGTGTGATTCTGATGAGACCCCAGCAGAACACCCTTTGGGGGTTTGCACCAGTAAGAAAATAAAAACATCACAGCAAACAGTTCTATTTCAGGCACACAAAGCTACCTTTCAAGGCTCACAGGAGACCAAATCCTCTGCAGCATAAATGTACCTAGGCTGGGCCACTTGTTTTGAGATGCAGGAAGTTATTCCTGTCTCATTTAGCAACAAGGATGTAGCACAGAATCATAGAAACACAGAATGGGGTTGGGAGGGACCTTAAAGACCATCCAGGTCCAACACCTCTGCCATGAGCAGGGACACCTCCACCAAGCCCAGGCTGACCAAAGCCTCTTCCAGCTTGGCCTTGAATACCTCCAAGGAGGGAGCATTCACAGCCTCCCTGGGCAAGCTGTGCCAGTGCCCCCTCATCCTCACTGCAAAGAATCTCTTCCTCATCTCCAGTCTCAATCTGCTCTCTTCCATCTCAAAGCCATTGCCTCTCATCCTATCAGTACAACCCCTTGTAAAAAGCCCCTCCCCAGGTTTCTTGAAGGCCCTCTTTAGGTATGGGAAGGCTGATCTAAGGTCTCCCTGGAGCCATCTCCAGGCTGAATGGCCCCAACTCTCTCAGCCTGTCCCCATGGGGGAGGTTCTCCAGCCCTCTGATCCTCTTTGTGCATTCCTCCAATAATTCCATGTGCTCCAACAATTCCATGTCCTTCTTTCATTTGGGGCACCAGGTGGGGTCCCAGCAGAGCAGAGGGCAGAATCCCCTCCTTGCCCTGCTGCTCTCTCTGCCTTGGATCCAACCAGCACACAGCTGCCTGCTGGGCTGCCAGGGACCACTGCCAGCTCATGGTGAGTTTGCCATCAACCGACACCCCCCAAGTCTTTCTTCCTGAAACTGGTCTCATGCCACTCCTCACCCACCTAAATACACCAAGAGCATAAATAGAGAGCAAAAAGCATTTTGTGCCTGGAAAAAACTGCAATCCTGAGCTCTGAGCAACTGCTGCAGCTGCAAGTGCAAGTTTAGCAACCAAGTTTGGGACCCATCCAGCCTAAGGAGGCGATTAGTGTCACTGCTGCCTGCTGTGGTATTCACTCTTGCCTTCATGTTGGGCTGAATCATGCCTAATGGAACAAAGATATGATTTGTCTTGACAGGTAATAAAATGAAGAAGTGACTGAGGACGCCTGCTCCCATCAGGTATTTTGTAAAGGGTGGCTAAGAACATTACACAAAGGTCTGTTCACTCCTTTTTGTCTTCCCTCATCAAAGAGTTTCCATCCCTTGTGCTCCATCAAAACAACTTTAGTACCAACTTATTTCATAGCAACCACTTCCCTCTTCTTCCTAAACAATCAGCCAGTCCCTGAGGAACCCACACAGCTTTCGTTGTCACAGATTGATTGTGCTGAAGTGACAGAAAGGTGGCAACTCTGTTAGCTACATACCGCTCATGAGATCTGTGGATGTGGCATTGAGGTTTCAGAGATACCAGCAGGATCTGCTTACTGCTTGAGCTCTCAGTTTTGACTGTTTCTCTTCCCTCCTCTAGTCAGTAGTTTCTTACAGTTTGCAAGCCAGCAGAATCTAGAGATTTGAGCATTTAAAAGTCTGAGTCTGTGAAGGGGAGGAAGAGTAGGTTGCTGAGTTCATGTCTTCTGGCTGGGACAAAAGTTAATGAACCCTTTGCCACCACACAGAGACAGTGAGAAAGAATTGCCCTGAAAACTCATTTCCTCAGAGCAGCTTTAAAGGTATCCATCCAGAAAGGCAGAGACAGGAATGATGAGTGGGATGCACTGGAAAGTTGTGAATTTCCTATCTGGAGGACAACTAGAATGTATTCACCTTTTAAAAAAGGCCTTTTGGAGGACTTCTGCTTCACCTGGCACATTTAAGGTATGTGAGTGTCCAAAGTAGCACTGTCCATAGTGATTTCCTTCAGCTTGGTTGCCTGATCTTGCAGCTGCAGCAGTCACTTGAGTTGGTCATGATCATAGAATCATGCAATCATAGACTCACTGTGACAGCTTGGGAGTTCCCCGCCCCCCCACACTTGTAAAATGACCCAGACTAGATCTCAGCTGGCTGGAAGTTAAGAGATGAAGCTCTATTTACAGCTTAGCACAATATACAAGCAGATATATACACTATATACAAGAATATTTACAGAAATATACAAGGTAAAGGTAATACAGACACACAACACCCCTCCCAGAAATCAGAGACCCCAAGAGGGGCTCCCAACCACCCTTCCACCTTCTCCCCACCCCTACACCTTACCCCAAGGTTTGCCTTACGTGCAAGGTGAGTTTGGAGGATCGGCCAGGGGGAATTAGAAGAAAAAAAAAGTGGTTAGTGAAATTAATTCAGCAGAGAGGAGAATCCAGAAGCTGCTAGACCGAGACACCTTGCCCCGTGACACAGACTGCCAGCTTGAGACACTGACTTATCTTTTTGTTTTGGGTTCTTTTTCTAAACATCTCAGCAAGCCTATGAGTGAAGTAGACATCACCATTGTTTTCCTTCACAGCCTATAGTACAATTTTCTCTATTAAAGTATTCCAATTAGCTCAAACCAGCACACTCACAGAACCACAGAATCAGAATTATTTGGGTTGGAAAAGCCTTCTAAGATCATCCAGTCCAACCATCAACCCAACACCACCATGGACACTAAACCACATCCCAAAGTGCCATGGCCACAGGTTTCTTGAACACCTCCAGGGATGAGGACTCCACCACCTCCCTGGACAGCCTCTTCCAATCCCTGACCACTCTTACACCGAAGAAATTTTTCTTCATCTCCAAGCTAACCCTCCCCTGGCACAATTTCAGGACATTTCCCCTCCTTCTATCTCCTGATACCAGGGAGCAGAGCCCAACCCCCGGCTCACTGTGACCTCTTCTCAGGGAGCTGTAGAGAGCAACGAGGTCTCCCCTCAGCCTCCTCTTCTCCAGACTAAACACCTGCAATTCGCTCAGCTATTCCTCCCCAGCCCTGTTCTTCAGACCCTTCCTCAGGTTTGTTGCCCTTCTCTGGGCATGCTCAAGTACCTCAGTGTCCTTCCTGGAGTGAATGCTCTTATCATGACTAAAAAAACCTGATGTCGAACGTTGTCAGAGTGAACACTGCATAAAGGACCCTCCCCTTCCAAGACAGTTGTCAATTCATAAAATCATGGAATTGTGTTAGTTGGAAAAGTTCTCTAAGATCTATGAAGAGAGGCTGAGGGAGCTGGGGGTGTGCAGCCTGCAGAAGAGGAGGCTCAGGGCAGACCTCATTGCTCTCTACAGCTACCTGAAGGGAGGGTGTAGCCAGGGGAGGTTGGTCACTTCTTCCAGGCAACCAGCAGCAGAACAAGGGGACACAGTCTCAAGTTGTGCCAGGGGAGGTATAGGCTGGATGTTAGGAGGGAGTTCTTGACAGAGTGATTGGCATTGGAATGGGCTGCCCAGGGAGGTGGTGGAGTTGCCGTCGCTGGAGGTGCTCAAGCAAAGCCTGGATGGGGCACTTAGTCCCATGGTCTGGTTGATTGGCTAGGGCTGGGTGATAGGTTGGGCTGGATGAACTTGGAGCTCTCTTCCAACCTGGTTGATTGTATGATTCTATGATCATCGAGTTCAATCATCAGCCTAAGACCACTGTG
>VWYK01064766.1:12173-24640 GCA_013399775.1 Semnornis frantzii | reverse complement strand
TATTTACAGCACAACACACATTTACAAGCANAACACACATTTACAAGCATATAACCAGGTGGGGTTGGTCTCTTCTCCCAGGCAACCAGTAGCAGAACCAGGGGACACAATCTCAAGATGTGCCAGGGGAGGTCTAGGCTGGAGGAAGTTCTTGACAGAGAGAGTGGTTGGCATTGGAATGGGCTGCCCGGGGAGGTGGTGGAGTCGCCGTCCCTGGAGGTGTTGAAGCAAAGCCTGGATGGGGCACTTAGTGCCATGGTCTGGTTGATTGGGCAGGGCTGAGTGCTAGGTTGGGGTGGATGAGCTTGGAGGCCTCTTTGAACCTGGTTGATTCTATGGTTCTATGAATCTATAGTTCTATGAATCTATGGTTCTATGATTCTGTGATTCTACGATTCTATGATTCTATGATGCTATGATTCTCTATTTGCAATCATGTACAAGTATACACAAATTAGAAGTAGTACAGAAATTCAACCCCCCCTCCCTGAACAGCAGAACCACCCAGGAGGGCTCTGAACTGACTGCTCTCTCCCTTTCCACCCCTCCCTTATCTCAGAAGGCTTACATGAGAGGGATGAGATGCCAGATAAGGGGTTAGGAGGAGAATGATTACATTGAGTTATACAGGCAAAGGAGTTAATGCAGCCAGACACAGACTGAGACTTTGTTATTTTTTCTTATTTTAAGTCTCTCAGCAATCCAATGGGTCAAACAGACATCACTATTACTTTTTTTTTTCACAGCCAATGATCTGTTTTCTCTCATTAAAATATTCCAGCAGACTCAGCTATTGCTTTGGGTTATTCGTTGGCTGGAGCTCATTTCTGGCACTTGGAGGGAACTTAGCACTGAAGTTCAGGGAAGCACACTCTATAACCCATGCAGGGGAGCTGATTGCTCCTGAGGTGACTCCCTGCAAAGTTTCATAAGGTGCACCCTGAGGAAGCTGTTTGCCCTTCAGTTTGGCGTTCATGTCTGAGTGCCTCTCTTTACTGCACTGAGATAATCTTCATGTAGCTCAAGTTTGAGGCATGGAGAAGATAATGCTTAGCGTGGATGATGCTCTCAAATCACTCCAAAGCCATTTAGGCTTGGGGAGCCTTTGGATGTTTCTTGAAAGGGTATGACGAGTTGAAGCTTCTCTAGCAGGACTTCACGGCTGGAGGGAAGCCCATGTCTATCAAAAAGCTTCACAGAGCTGGCTTAATTATTGTAGCTTCTACTCAAAGCTTTGAATCCATGCCAGCCTCACAGATCTAGTTGGTTGTGGTTCTGCCCACTCTCTACCCAACAGTTAAAAATAAAGAAAAAAAAATGCCAAGAGTTGATAACTGTGCTCTAATGGCATCAATAAATCATCTTTGAGTGCTTAATATCAAAACACTTAAGGCAGCTTTCTTTTCCCATTGATCAAAAAAGAGGCAGAAGGGAAATCCACTGAGCAAACGTAGTGCCTTGAAATAGTTCAAAGAACCTGCAGGCAGCAAACATTTGCCTGGTCTGTGCTGGTGACCCTTATGGTGCCTGAAGGAAATGATAGAGTTGAGAGACAGTTTGAGGTATCCAAGAGGAGCTGTGGACTGATGTTGATCTTTGCTGTTTTAAATCGATGGGACTGTCTTCCCTCCTTGCAGATGGGCCCTAGCCCTGAGGTGCTGGGCACGTGTGAAGCTGTGAGAGGCATTTTTAATTACTATTTGAAATGGATATTTTACTTCTGACAAGATACAGTACTTGTTTTTTTTTACTCAGCTACTAGAGGACATGTTTGCTAGAGCAAGAGAACTTGCCGTTTCAGCCTTCCTGCTGAGTACTGTTGACCTTTGTGAGGCTTCTTGAAATGCTGCCTGAGATCCCTGCTCTGGGCCAACTGCAGGAAGTCAGGCTGCAAGTTGTGACAAAGGCTTGAGCGTACGTGTCCAGAAATGGCAAAAGTAGAAGTGAGGAAGGGTTTTCCTGGGCCACAGTTCCTTGGGAGGTGGACACAAGGTTCCAGTTGCAGCATGGCAGCTGGCCTGCTGTGATGGTTTGGGAGTTCCATGCCCCCACACACTATGAAAAAATCCCCCAGACTAGACTCAGCCAGCTGGAAGTTAAGGACTGAAGCTCTGTTTACAGCTTAGCACAATGTACAAGCAGAGATATACACAATAGACATGAAGAGTTACAGAGATAGACAAGTTAAAGGTAACACAGAAACACAACTCCCCTCCCAGGAATCTGAGTCCCCAGGAGGGGCTCCCAACCACCCTTCCACCTTCTTTCCACCCCTATACCTTACGCCAGGGTCTGCCTTACATGCAAGGTGAGTTTGAAGGATCAGCCAGGGTGGTTAGTAGCAGAGTGAATTAGGTTAGCAGAGAGGCCAGCAGACAAAACCCGCAGCTAGAGCGACAGACTCTCTCGACTCTCCTGACCCTCTCTGTGTTATCTCTGTGCCCTTGTTCTTATACATCTCAGCAAGCCTATGAGTGCAGCAGACATCACCACTGTTTGCTTTTCACAGCCTATAATACAATTATTTCCATAAAAATATTCCAATTAGCCTCAAACTAGCAAACCTGCACGGCCATCAGCTCCTTGCTGTTATCAGCACAGACTCCACCGGTACAGCTCAGGACTTGCAGACCCTTCGGGTTCTCAGATTCCATACTCCTGCAAGGGTTCATGAATTTGTTCCCCAACAGTGTCTGTCTATGTAAGAGTTGTATCACGTGGAGCTAAGAGTTCAACTATATCAGGTTGCCCAGACCCCTGTCCAACTTCACCTGGAATATCTCCAGGACTGGGGCCTCAACCACCTCCCTGGGCAACCTGTTGCAGTGTTCCAGCACCCTCCTGGTGCAGAACTTGTTCCTCACATCCAATCTCGATCTACCCTTCTCTAGTCAAAAATGAGTCAAACTTCTGGTTCTGACTCATGAAATTCTGTGCACACCTCTCACGATATACTCACAAACTGTGTCCACTGTTAGCAAAAGAAGTCATGAAGCTGAGTAGCAAATTGATTTTGCAGAGAGTGGTGGCACAAAGTGCAGCTTCTTGTGCTCTTGCTGCAGTTTCTCTTCCCTGTTCTGTGGGTTTGGGGTCCTTCACCACTTTATCAGGGTCACTGACCATACCCAAGTGGGACCTCTGTGCCCATCTGGCTTTTACCTAGCTGTGCTTTACAAAAGGTTTGTGACTGCTCACCTTTCCTGCCACCTAAACCCTGCCGTGGCCCATGGAAAGGCTTTTCCTTTGAGGAATCTTCCATGGATCTGAGATAAATCTAGCAAAAGGATGAAGAAGTGGGGGCTGAAGGTTCAATGATAAACCACCAGCCTTTGACTGCAAACCAGGGAGGTTATGCCAAGGGCAGAAGCCTCAGGCTGTCCCCTTCTGAGATCAGTCCAGCCTTTTTTAATTTCCCAGCTTCTGGAGAGCAATTTGGCAGGACACAAGGATGGCTGGAGCTGGCCACAGCGAGGTGGGAGCTGATTTTGGGCAGCCTTGGAGCCAGGTTTGAGGGAGCTATTGAGGCTGGAGAAGCTTCTGCAGGGAGGGTGCTGCCAGATGTGAGCTATGTGGGCCTGTTGATTCAGGAAGGGTTTTGGGTTGTCCCATACAGGAGAACAGGGCCAGGGCCATGCCAAGGCCACAAACATATGAATATACAGAAATGAATCGGTTCCAGTGTGTGTATTTTCAGTACAATAGGTACAAACACAATGACTTCTTATTGCAGAGCTCTCTGAATCAGAAGCACCCACAGGTCCGCTTAGCCTGCTGTGGGCACGGTCACTGCCAGCAGCGTTCCCACAATTTGATTCATCTTGAGCCTCCAATGTGAAATTCAGTAGCTCCTCAGCCCCTGCATTAGGAGGGACTTTCTGGAGCCCACAAATGTAGATTTAAATACCTCCTGTCATCCTCCTGCACTACCAACTCTGTCTGTGAAGGCAGGCAAGCAAAGTCCGTGGTGGGTTCACTACAAACTTGTCATTTTCACCCCCCTAAAAACGTCACAACTAAGTCTGCCAAGCTTTCTCTGTAAATCTATTAAACTCCATATTGAAGGGTGACATAAAAAAAAAATAAATGTCTGCCATTCACTTGTTGCTTGCCTGGTAGTGTTGAACCTAAATCTCAACATTCCAAGAGTGAATTTTCTGTTGTTTGCGGCTTGCTGGTAGCGATCCTGTCATCTTGCACATCTGTTCTGCCTTTGTCTTCTTCCACCCACAGTGACATCCAGTGCCTTGTCTCATTATATGCCTTTCAATCTCCTTCTCCCTCCAGCCTTTTTTTAATTATTTCGATCTATTTTGACTAGTCTTGTGCAAAACTTCATCTTCCTCATGCGCTTGCCTCTTTCGAGATGCACTGCTCCTCTGCCAGCATGTGCCACTACTTTAGTAATATCCACAAGGCCCTTGCCTGGGGCTCCCTGGTGACCTCTTCCAGAGCCTTCTTGGAGAAGGGCAGTAAAGCAAGGCCCAGCAATGGTACTTGTGGCTATAGTAGGCACTGACACATTTTTAGTGAGTTATCTGTTGGTCAGGGAGCTGTGCAAAGGGAAAAGAACAGAACATCTGTGTAATTGTCATGATTACTTCTTAAATGCCCCTTCTGCTTGATAGAAGGAGTCTTAAAATCCATTAATTTCTTGTAATCTCATTAAAGACTCATTTGGAATGCTGGAAAAAGAAAGTTTTCTTTTGAGTTAGTCTCATCGCAGTTAAAATTCTTGTAGAATCATAGAATGGTAAGGTTGGAAGGGACCTCAAGGATCATCTCGTTCCAACCCCCTGCCATAAGCAGGGACACCTCCCACTAAGTACAGGTCACTTAAGGCCTGGTCCAACCTGACCTTGAACACCTCCACAGAGAGAGCATCCACAACCTCCCTGGGCAACCTGTTCCAGTGCCTCACCACCCTCACTGCAAAGAACTTCCTCCTAACATCCAGTCTAAATCTCCCCTCTGTGAGTTTAAACCCATTGCCCCTTGTCCTGTCATTGCAAGACTTGTAAATAGTCCCTCCCCAGCCTTCCTGTAGGCCCCTTTCAGATATTGGAAGGCTACTCTAAGGTCTCCCAACTCTCTCAGGCTGTCCTTATAGCAGAGCTGCTGCAGCCCTCTCAGCATCTTCGTGGCCCTCCTCTGAACCTACTCCAACAGTTCCATGTCCTTCCTGTGCTGGGGGCTCCAGAACTGCACACAGGACTCCAGGTGGGGTCTGATGAGAGCAGAGTAAAGGGGCAGAATCACCTCCCTCGCCCTGCTGCCCACACTGCTCTTGATGCAGCCCATTCTTCTGGTTGTCGAACTGGCCAGAAGCCCTCCATGCAAGTCGGTTCATCTGGAGCTTGTGTTTCTGTATGTTTAGCACTCAGGGCAGAGAAAGGGAGGTAAGGAGAAAAGAATTAACTCCTTTTCCTGACATAATAAGGCCTTGATGATTCTTGCATGAAGCACTTCCTGCTTACCTCCTTGAGCTTTTTATGGATTTTCTTTTATAGCTGAGGTAGAGGTACTTGCTCATCTTGTCACAACTCCTTCCTCTTGCCATCACCTTGCTGTTGATTTTCAGTACCTGCAGGGTCAGGGAAACCAAATGGCTTTTTCCTTTCAATTCTCTGGTCATTCGATCTTGGCAGGGTTATTCTGGGGTTTTGGTTTCTTTTTTTTTTTAAGTAAACATTGCCAAATGATTTTGGATAATCAGCAGCAGCAGCAGACCTCTCTGCTGGCAGCATCGATGTAAACTGCAAGACTAAATGCAGTGTTGATAGTCCTGCCTTGAGGGGAGATCTTGCTCTGTCAGCCATTGTGGCAATTCCCATCTGGGATGACAAGTTAAAATACACAGGAATTTGGCAGGGTGAAATGCCCATTCAGAAGGGCATTGGCAGTGACAAAGTGAATTGTGTTGCATGGTGGGGACACCTGCACCACCTGTGGTGGATTGGGAGTTTCCCTCCCACCACGACTCACCAGACTAGCTCAGCTGGCTGGAAGTCAAGGATGAAGCTGTGTTTTACAATGCAACACAGATTTACAAGTATATATACACAATATATACAAATATTTACAACTATATACAATTAAATACAAGTTAGAACTAACACAGACATTCAAAACCCTTCCTGAACAGTAAAACCGTCCAGGAACTGTGCAGGGAAATGCCCAGGAAACTCCCCAGGATTTGCCCAGAAACTGCCCAGGAACTAACTCCCCTCTTTTTTTCCTGCCACCTCCCTTATCTCAGAAGGCTTACATGCAGGGGTGAGATACAGATAAGTAGTTAGAAGAAGAATGATTAGATGCAAATAAGCAGTTAGAAGAAGAATGATTGAGTTATACAGGTCCAGGCAAAGGAATTAATGAAACAAACAGCAGACAGACTGAGAGACTTTGTTGTTGTTTCTTGGTTTTATATCCCTAAGCAAAACCAATGAGTGATATAGACATCGCGACAATTTTCTTTCCACAACCAATGATCTAATTTCTCTCATCAAAATATTCCAATTAACCTCAAACCAGCACACCACCATGCTGTCTGGGTTGCAGGTTCAGCGGAAAATTCAGCAAAGCTACAAATCCTAAGTGCCATGAAGCAACACCTTGGCAAGTTGAGAATGAGCCAACCCAACCTGATGTATTCCAGTCAGCTCATTGGAAACAGTTTAGTCTGAGCTTGAGCTACGCATTCCTTTTTTGCTTTGGTATTTCCAAAATTACTGCAAAAGGGGGAAAAAAAAAAAAAAGGTAGGAAAAAAAGTATCACAAGTCACATAAAAAGATAAAATTAAGGTTAAAAGGCACTGGAAGAAGTTAGGCTTGAGTCAGTAGAGCATTTTTGGCTCAAAGGTTGAACTCCCTTTCTGCTCAATGGTTGAACTCCCTCTCCATTGCCTTTGCCCATTAAAAGAAGTTGTGACTGTCACTTCTGGGCTCAAAATTGGTGCAAAAGTTTTTAAAAGTGTAGAAAATAAATCTTTTAAGTTAAATAAAAAAGATGAAATGAAGGTAAAAAGGCAGCGGAAGAAGTTAGGCTTGAGTCAGTAGAGCATTTTTGGCTCAAAGGTTGAACTCCCTCTACCTTGCCTTTGCCTCTTATGAGAAGCTGTGACTGTCATTTCTGGGCTCAGCAGCCATGACATGGGTGCTGCAGATTCAGAGCATGCTGTTTCTATCACTTTTGTTCCACAATCTGGAACAAAACAGGAACAGACTTTTATTTGTTCGTATTGTTCAGAGGGAGTCCAAACCGAGCAGAAATGAGTAAGAAAGGGAAGGTGAAATCATCATTCATCACAACAGCAGACTGCACAGCTCCCAGCTCTAGGCTGTTGTATTTCCTCCAAAGAGAGCTGATGGTAGTAGTGAAATTAAAGATGAGACTTGTGCAACAAAATGCAATGTATTTTCTGTGAAGCTGCCTGCTTCTGTGGTGTCTTAGCTCAAACGTGCTCATTACATCTATCTGAAGCACGCAAATCTCTAGGGCTCTGAATTCCTGTATAATAAATCAGGCATCACTGGCAAAGTCCTCTTCTGGAGACAACAAGTGAAGGAGACAACCTTGTGAAAACATCTGTGGGTCCAAGGAGTTGGTACTAGCTGCTGAACCCTGGACACAAACACTGGAGTGGTGCAGCAGTTGACGAGTGTTGCAAATGATGAAAAATTAATAATCATTGTTAATTTTGCTATCCAGGCAGAGATTGTTAATAACTATGAAAAATCGTTTATTAACATTAAATCTTGCCAGAAAACTTAGTTACAAGGGTTTGGAAATTTATACACATAGGGAACAGGCAAAACTGCAACACCGTAAGAGATACCCAACAAAGGCAAACATTGTACTGGCAGAGAAGGTTCCTGCAGTCACTACACCGCTTGCAGTTCATTATCCTGCTTAGCCACTGGATGGACGCAGGAAGCTCCGTTCTGCTCATGGCAGAAGACAATCAGTGATTACAAGAGGCTCGAAGTATTTACTCACAAAATATTATCAGACAGTACCCAAAGCACATGGAGGGGTTTCTGTCAGTGGTCTCAGAGCTGTTAGAGGCTTTGGAGTTTTCCCAGGCTCTTTTCTCAGGCAACTGGAGTCTGGCACAGTCTCTGACCTGGTTCCCTTTGACTCCCCATTCAGCAGCAGGCTTGCAGAGGGGCAGGCAGGATGCAATGCCATGTGCAGGCTTGGCACAAAGTCAGACTGGCTGTGCAGGCTGAGTGCCTGCAGGCATTGAGAGCCTGTTCCTGGTAAGCTCTTGGAAGGCAGTTTGCAGTCAGTTCAGGATACGATAAGGCAATAAGCAAGCATGGGTGCAATGGCAGAGCACAGATATAATGGTAGAGCACAGGTGGTGCTCCCTCCTCATCTCCTTTTATCCATACAGCCTGAGACTAATGGGCCTTTGGACACAGAATAACCAATCAGAATGGCAGTTAGCCAAGCCTGGCCGCATTAGGTGAAACCGTAGGCTTGCCTTACCCTTTTCAGGGCAGAGCACAGCCTTGCACAAGGCAAGCCGTGTACCTTGTTTACCGCAGGATGCAGAACAAGTCTGGGCAGGCCACGGTCCTCAGACTCAGTGGCTCCAGGTTCTTTGTTCTCTTTCCCGCAGTTGCTTCTCCCCAAAACAGAAGGAGGGAGAGCAGAAAAACATCTCTGGGCAAGCCAGGACAGTGTATAAGCCTATTTTGGCCTGCTTAGGCTTACCATGACAATGAGCTAAGGCTCTGTTTTGGTTCCAAATCACAAACAAGAGAGAGGAATTTCTGGACATTCCTTTGAATCCAGAGTGAATGAGCAGGTTGTGAAAGGAGCAGAATGATCAAGTCTCTGTCATTCCCTCATTTGCCAATTGGTATAAAAAGCCAGTGGATAAACAATTTCTCTCTCTTTGTTCCCTTTGCCTTCTGGCTTTCACCTCCTCCACTGCTCCTCTGTGCATGGCTGCATCCTCACCTTGGCTGGACATGTAGCAGCTGAACCTTGCTGCTTTAGTGTCTGAGGGAAGAGAAGAAGGTGGCCTTGTCCTCTTCTGGGCTTTCTTTGTTTGGGTGGGGGAGGATTTGATTTCTGTAGTCTTCCATAGTGGGGTGATTCCTGCCTACCTGGTGATGGATTTGATTCCTTCCACCAGTGACTGCAGAAGTTGATGAGTGCCTTGCACTTGCAGTCTGTTGGGAGCATTCCAAGTTTTCATGGTGCAATGCATGGGGGTTCCTAGGCAATAGCTCCTTGGTGTTTTTCAGTAGTCTAGAAGATTATTTAGGATGCATGGTTTCAGGTAGCAAAACCCATAAAATCTGTTCTACTCTGCTTCACAGCTAGCAGCAGCAGCAGCAGCATCTCTCACTTACTTCCCCAGAAAAAAAGATCTTCAAATGGAAAACTCAGACCCATCAAGTGCCTGCTGTGCCAGGCTCTGCTTCCTGGCTTTGACACTGTATTAAGAAGTGCTGTGCACTTCCAAAGCAATTTTCCTACCCACCATTCACAGGTTGTCTTTGCACCACAAGCAATGCTTCTCAGCCTGCAGGACTGCCAGCACCCACAGGCTGCCTTTTGAATGTGACTTGTGTTGGGTATCACACAGTCATGGCTCCTCCTTCCCTGCTTACTCACCTTTGCAGATCCCTGGGATACACAGCTCCTGCTTTCCAAAGGCTCTTGAGTTTTACTGGAAGCCAAAGGTTATTTGAATTGTAATCAGGGAGTTCACTCTGAAAAGCAAATATAAGCCCCCAGGTAATTTTCAGGCCCATAGGGAAAAGTAAGCACTTGCTGTGAGTTTACACTGTCAGAGCTCTCTCTGGAAAAATCCTGATATGCTTCCCAGGGATGAGATGAGGCTTACACTGTGCATACCAAAGGGGAGGGCTGGGAGGAAGAAAAATGCTGGGAATGGGGGAAAAATTATTTTCTTTTATAGCATGCATACAATGCTTTCAGTAGGCAAACAATTATAGTTTAAAAGATAGGGGAAAAAACATCTTTAATTGATGTTTCCTTTAAAGTGGTTGAGTGCTCTAATCCTTACACAGTGTTTGCATCAAATCTGGTGATAATTTTGTGAGAGGGACCTGTGACATCTGCTTTTGCTGCATACTACAACCAAGATCATAGGCTCACAAGGTGTTAGAGGTTGGAAGGGACCTCTGGAGAGTTTCCAGCCCAACCCCCCCTGCCAGAGCAGCACCAGAGAATCCAGCACAGGTCACACAGGAACACATCCAGACAGGGCTGGGAAGGTTCCAGAGAAGGAGACTCCACAACGTCTCTGGGCAGCCTGTGCCAGGGCTCGGGGACTCTTACAGCAAAGAGGTTGTTGCTGATGTTGAGGTGGAACTTGCTGTGCTGCAGTTTCCATCCCTTGCCCCTCGTCCTGTGCCAGGGCACAAGTGAGCAGAGGCTGTCCCTGTCCCTCCCTTCCTTCCCCCAGCCCTCAGCTATTGATAGACATTGCTCAGATCCCCTTTCAGCCTTCTCTGCAGACTAAGTAGCCCCAGGGCTCTCAGCCTCTCCTCATCAGGCAGTGCTGCAGTCCCTTCAGCACCCTTGTAGCCCTGCCTTGGACTCTCTGCAGTAGATCCCTGTCCCTCTTGAACTGGGGAGCCCAGAACTGGATGCAGTATTCCAGGTGGGGCCTCTCCAGGTCAAAGTAGAGGAGGAGGAGAACCTCCCTCGGTCTGGGCACACACTTCTCAATGCCCCCCCAGGATGCCATTGGCCGCCTTGGCCACCAGGACACACTGCTGTCCCATGAAGAACTTGCTGCCCACCAGCACTCCCAGGTCTTTCTCCACGGGCTACTCTCCAGCAGATCACCTCCAGACCTACACTGATGCAGTTTATTGTTCCTTCCCAGGTGCAGGACTCTGCACTTCTCCTTGTTGAACCTCATCAGATTCCTCTCTGCCCAGTTCTCAGTCTGTCCAAGACTTGCTGAATGGCATCACAGTCTCAAGGTGTCTCAGCCAAGCCTCCCTGTTTGGTATCTTCAGCAAAGTTGCTGAGAAGACGCTCAGCAAATATTAGAACTGAAGTGTAGTGTTTTCACATTTCCTGAGCAATATCTCCTTCAAACACCTCACAGACATCACAGAATGACAGAAAAAATCTGTTTGGAAGAGGCCTCCAAGCTCACCCAATCCAGCCTTCCACCCAGCACTGCAGGGACAACATCAAACCATGTCCCTAAGCACCAGCTCCACAGGCTGCTCAAACACCTCTAGGAAGGGTGACTGCAGCACTGCCCTGGGCAGACCATTCCATGGCTGAGAACCCTCTCTGGCAAGAAATATTTCCTAGCATCCAGCCTGAACCTCCCCTGGGGCAGCTTGTAACCATTGCCTCTGCTCCTGTCCCTTGCCCCCAAGGAGCAGAGGCTGCCCCCTCCTCACTTCAACCTCCCTGCAGGGAACTGCAGAGAGCAATGAGCTCTGCCCTCAGCCTCCTCTTCTGCAACCTGCGCACCCCCAGCTCCCCTGGAACAGCTTGGAACTATTTCCTCTAGTCCTGAAGTTCATTTAGAGAGAGGTTGGTACCTTGCCTGGTGGGCAGCAATAGAGATCCTGCTTGGTGATGGTGAAGGTGTGCTTGGAGTGAGTGTTCACAGGGGCACTGGGATGAGGGGAAGAGTTTGAACTGGCAGAGGGGAGATTTAAACTGGATGTTACAAGGAAGTTCTTTACATTGAGGGTGGTGAGACACTGGCACAGGTTGCCCAGGGAGGTTTTCAAGGCCAGGTTGGACAAGGCCTTGAGTGACCTGTACAAGTGGGAGGTGTCCCTGCCTATGGCAGGGGGTTGGAACTAGGTGATCTTTGAGGTCACTTCCAACCTTACCATTCTATGATTCTATGATTCTATGATTGAAGGGCAGGGTCAAGCATCCCCTATGGGCATCTGGATAAAGCCACATTACTGTGGTAACCTCTCCTCAGCAAGTGCATGGCTTCTGAGAGGCAGAGAATGTTAGCTGAAGTGGAAATTACCTATGGCAATTACTGGGGAAAAAAAAAATAATTGCTACTAATTATTTTATCACAATATCAATTAGCTTTGTACATCAAGACACTTTGATTAAAGAGTCGATAAAAAAACCCATAGAAACTGCTGACACAGCAAAATTATAGCAGAACTCCAAAGCTGGTCTCTAATAGTGAAAGGGAGCCCCAAAGAGTGCAGCAGGAAGATTGAATTAGATGTTATTTTTATTAAAAAATCAGACCCTATGGCAAAAAAACAACAACCCATGAAAGTAAAAGGTTCTTTGCCAAGGAGAAGAAAGCTTCTTGTGCTATAGAATAAAGCTGGAAAGGACACTCGTGGCTGTGGGATTTTTTCTTTCTATATATTTCTGAGGTGATTTTTACCTTAATTAAAAAAAAAAAAAAAAGAAAAAATATAGAAAGGGGAAAAAAAAAAAAAAAAAAAAAAAAAAGAAAAAAAAAGAAAAG
>VWYK01064766.1:0-12149 GCA_013399775.1 Semnornis frantzii | reverse complement strand
AAAAAAAAAAAAAAAGAAGAAGAAGAGAGAAAAATCTCTGTTTTCCAGCGTTTAGGTTATTGTACGTAATAGAATGCTTTAAAGAGCATTTTGGATGTTTCATTATAAATGCCTATGAATAGCTGAGGGCTGGGGGAAGGAAGGAAGGGACAGGGACAGCCTCTGCTCACTTGTGCCCTGGCATAGGACAAGGGGCAAAGGATGGAAACTGCAGCACAGCAAGTTCCACCTCAACATGAGCAACAACTTCTTTGCTGTAAGAGTGCCCGAGCCCTGGCACAGGCTACCCAGAGAGGTTGTGGAGTCTCCTTCTCTGGAACCTTCCCAGCCCTGTCTGGATGTGTTCCTGTGTGACCTGTGCTGGATTCTCTGGTGCTGCTCTGGTGGGGGAGTTGGGCTGGAAACTCTCCAGAGGGTCCTTCCAATCCCTAACATCCTGTGATAATTTTCTTGAACAATAACTTGCTAACTTTATATTCTGCACTGCCACTTAAAGGAGCTCAGAGTAGTTTTAGTCCTCATCATCATAACCAAGTTTCCAAGGAGAGGAAACTGTAGCTGAACTTTTTCAGTAGGAATGTGACTGCAGAAATGGCACTGAAGGATCAGGGCTGTATCTTTTGGTGGCATAGCTCAGCCCTGCTCTGCTGGCACTGGTGGTGTTTCTGCCTTGCCCACCATCTGACAGATACAGTTCCTCCTCTGGAAGAGGCTTCTGTGAATTCAGGTGCCAATCTTCCAGAACAGGATAATGAGTGGAACAAAACCTGGGCAACATCAGAGGCATAATTAATCTGCTGCCTTTGCTTTTGAGTCATTATGTGTGGTGTGTGGGTGAGTGGCAGTTTGCATTCAAAAGAAGATGTTGTACTGCTGTCTAGAAAAGGAGGTGGCTGTCTGCTGCCTGACAGAAACATGCAGGTGCTTTGGATGCTGCTATTTGATTACTGAAGTATTTGCTTGCTGGTTCATGGCACCAGCCAGGAGAAATGGATACAGGATTTTGAGAGCTGGGGTAGTTTTTGCGGGGAGATGTGAGAGTGCTGTGATGTGTGTGCCTAGCAGGGACACACGAAAGAAGATTTCTGTTCTAACAGGGGAAAAAAAAAAGGCTTCAAGAGAAAAAATGATCTGGACTTGAATTTTCAAACTCATGAGCAGAATCTAATGTTTTGGGTTTCATTGGCTAAGGCATAAAGCGAATTGAGTAAGGAGAAACTGCTCTTTTTCAAGTGGCATTGCTGGAGCAGCTAACTCATTTATGCTTTCATAGAATCATAGAATCATAGAACCATAGGATCATAGACTAATAGAACCATAGAACCATAGAATTATAGAATTGAAGAATCATAGAATCATAGAATCATACACACATAGAATCATAGAACCATAGAATCGTAGAACCATAGAACCACAGAATCATAGAATCATAGACTCATAGAATCATAGACTCATAGAACCATAGAATCATAGACTCATCAAATCATAGAGCCATAGACTCATAGAATCATACCAACCAACCCAGGTTGGAAGAGACCTCCAAGCCTACCCATCCCAACCTAGCACACAGCCCTAACCAGTCAACCAGACCATGGCACTAAGTGCCCCATCCAGGCTTTGCTTCAACACCTCCAGGGACGGCGACTCCACCACCTCCCTGAGCAGCCCATTCCAATGCCAATCACTCTCTCTGTCAAGAACTTCCTCCTAACATCCAGCCTAGACCTGCCCTGGCACAGCTTGAGAATGTGTCCCCTCCTTCTGTTGCTGGTTGCCTGGGAGAAGAGCCCAACCCCACCTGGCTACAACCTCCTTTCAGGTAGTTGTAGAGAGCAATGAGGTCTGCCCTGAGCCTCCTCTCTCAAGAGGGAAGATCCTTTGCCCAAGTTCAGACTGGCTGTGCAGCTATGGCTGAGTGTGGCAGCAAGTCAAAGGGCTACTGAAAGCTCTGCCACTCTCAACGCCGCTCAGTTTTTGAACCTTAACAGTGCAACTTCACTGCATGGCTGTGAAGGGAGGGCTCATAAAGGCTCAGTGAGCACTTGTCAGAGTTGCCATATGGTAAAAACTTGTGGGTTTCAAGTCATTACTGCTAGAAATAGCTTGTTTCAAAGCACTAAGTGATGAAACTGCTGAAAGGCATTCAGCGATTCATGGCTCCGTCCTGGCTTCCCTCATCCTTCCCTTGACAGTCTTCTCCTGAAACTCTCTGCACACTGCTAGAACTGCAGGTCTCTCCAGCAGGATCTGTGATCCACCACTTAGAGGCAGAAGAAAATTTGCTCATCTTTCATCCAGTTGACACAACAGAGTAACTGCTAAATCTTTGTTGAATTACATGAAAAAGAGAGAGACAGTTTAGGCTCTCACCCCTTGCATCTCGCAAGCTGTTCTGATACCATTTTATACTGAGAGGTCCTGGTCTGACACCTCAGTCCTGAAGCGCAGTTTAGGAGGACTCCTAATTCCTGATTCTTGGTCCTCGTAAGATTCAGCTGTGATCAGTTAAACACCCACATGTAGAACTGTCAGGTGAGTTGTGTGCTTCAGCTGACTAAGCTTAAGTTCATCTTCCACTCTAAGAGCTATGCCCATAACTTGCTTGCAACAGGCAGGTTGTCTGAGTACAGTAATGCTTTGTGTAACTTGCAGTGCAAAACCTGAGTAGAAATCTTTCATCTTGCTGACATTTGATTGAGGATCTCTGCCTTAAATCTGCATTAGGGTTTTATCTGCTCTGAGGATTTCTGTGCCAAGCTGTTAAATGGAAGATATTGAGTGTCTTTTTACTTAGAAGGGAAATGATATTTGGAAAATGGAAGGAGAGAAGGGAAGGAGCTGAGAATGGGGCAAATTAGTGTCATTGCTGCCACTTCCAAATGAGGCTTTGAATCCTCACCTGATTGTAGAATCACAGAATGGTCTGCATTGGAAGGGAACTCCAAGGGTCATCCAGTCCAACTCCCTTTGCAGTCAGCAGGGACATCCTCAGCTAGATCAGGTTGCCCAGAGCCCTCTCCAGCCCCACCTTGAATATCTCCAGGGATGGGGCCACGACTACGTCCCTGGGCAACCTATTGCAGTGTCCCAGCATCCTCATGGTGCAGAACTTGTGCCTCACATCCAGTCTAAATCCTCTCCATCCACCTTCTCTTAGACGTGCCACATCAGGTCCATGAGCTCTTGTTGCTTGCAAAGCTTAAGAAGCTCTGTACGAGACAAGAAGGATACCACAGTCTGTGTTTGAAGGTGCTCCCTTCATATTAAGAAAGAGAGGCCTCTGAGTAAAAATGTTAAGATGCTGTCAGTCCTCCCTCTGAACTCAGTGGGTGATTTGCCTGAAAAAGACTTTAGACTGTGATCCTGTGACGTTCATTTCCCCCTGTACGACCTCCTACGGCTGTGTACAGAAGGTGGATGCCAGCTAAGCAGTGCTCATGTACACACAGCATGCCCTGTAGTCACTCCAGTGCCCACAACCTCAACTATGTTAGTCCCACAGACATTGTTGAGTGGTATATCCCACTGGCCCTTGCTGAATTTGTGCAGACCTCTGCAGCAGGCTGCCCACGCTGGAAAGCCACATTTGTCTTTACTGTGGGAAAGGCTGTCCTGACTCCTACACTCCACGCAGAGCCAGGCAGCTGACTGCACTGAAGGGATCGCAAAAGGAAGTGTGAGAGTGGCAGAATAAAGCACAACGACCCCAGTTTAATAGTACAACCTCTCTGCTGACCTTGGAAAGGCACAACTGCAGTGTGAGCTAACAGGTAGGAAGTTTGGTAGTGGGCTTAAAGCCGTTGGCAAACCTGTTGTTTTCAGTGTGTTTCTCATTCCACAGCCACTACAAAAAGGCCAAAGCAAGTCTATTGCTCCCACATCCCCAGCCTTCTCCACTGCTGGCTGGAGAAGCCTGTACCAGGAGCAGCTGCTGTACTGAAGTCTTCTTTGTGTTTAGCAGGTCACAGCATGTGACACGCAGAGAAGCAGGAGGCAAGAGATGATGATAGGTCAAAGAACAGAATCATAGAATCAGAGTTGGAAGGGACCACGAGGAGCATCCAGTTCCAACCCCCCTGCCATGGGCAGGGACACCTCACACTAAATCAGGCTGTCCACAGCCTCATCCAGCCTGGCCTTAAACACCTCCAGGGATGAGGCTTCCACCCCCTCCCTGGGCAACCCATTCCAGGGTTTCAACAACCTTGTGGGGAAGAACTTCTTCCTAACATCCAGTCTGAATCTCTCCATTTCTAGCTTTGTTCCATTCCCCCCAGTCCTATCACTGCCTGACACTCTAAAACATCCCTCCCCAGCTTTCCTGGAGGCCCCCTTCAGATACTGAAAGGCCCCATTAAGGTCACCTGGGAACCTTCTCCTCTCCAGCCTGAACAGCCCCTACTCCTTCAGTCTCTCCTCATAGGAAAGATTCCTTCTGCTTTGCCCATCCTCCCAAGCCAAGCTGCAGGGCTGTTAATAAGCAGGTTAGTTTGGGCTCAACCTTGGGGCTCACCTCAGTCTACCACTTCTTTGCCACCCCTGAGCTGCGATTGGGGAGCATCATGTTTTACTTCTTGCTTTCATGCCACCTCCCCAGAAGTGGGAAACCTCTCTGTACCTTGGTACCATGAGACAGGCACTTTCAGAGAAAAAAAAAAAAACAGCACTTGTTCAAAACAAGACATCTTGAGAGCTTTCTCATTTTGTTTTACACTTCATATTGTGCTGTTGAGATGATGTCTTGTTCCACCATCTCATACAGTGTACTGGAAGAGGACAAGTGTAGCAAGGTTCTCACTGTGTGGGTGGAAAATCTGAAGAGTTTGCTCCAACATATGGCTGGGTTTGAGTCAGAGATATTTAACTTTAGTTGTTTTGGTGTGGGTTTGGGTTTTTTTGTTGTTTGTTTTGTTTTATTTTTTTAATACTCGATATATATTTTTTTTCAAAGGTTGCTCTGTCCACAGGACAGGGATATTTCTGCGAGCTGCAGCCTAGCAGGCAGGGACAGCAACAACAAAATGCAGGACACACTAAATCAGCCCTGCCTGTGCTCGTGAGCCTTGAAATCCTCCAAGTCAGATTCACAGAGAGGATGAAGGCAGGCTGCTGCAGGGGACTCAGCATCCTGCTTGGCATGTAATCAGGCATCCCTTGTCCAAGGGTCTTGAGTGTTATGCAGAACTTTCACAGGATCACACAGGATCACAGGATGTCAGAGGTTGGAAGGGACCCAAAGAGATCATCCAGTCCAACCCTCCCTGCCAGAGCAGGACCATACAATCTAGTTCAACGCACAGAGGAATGCATCCAGATGGGCCTCGAAAGTCTCCAGAGAAAGGGACTCCACAATCTCTCTGGGCAGCCTGTCCCAGTGCTCTGTGACTCTTACAGTAAATAAGTTCCCCTTGTGTTGAGGTTCCCCCTTCTGTTGAGTTCCCTCTTGTGTTGAGGAACCTCCTGTGCTGCAGCTTCCATCCATTGCTCCTTGTCCTATCCCAGGGAACAAGTGGGCTGAACCTGTCACCCCCCTCCTGACCCCCAGCCCTCAGATATTGATAAACATTTATCAAATCCCCTCTCAATCTTTTCTTCTCCAGACTAAGCAGCCTCAGGTCCCTCAGCCTCTCCTCCTCAGGCAATGCTCTTGTCCCTTTGGCATCCTCGTAGCCCTCCCTTGGACTCTCTGGAGCAGAGCCTTGTCCTTCTCAAACTGGGGAGCCCAAAACTGAAGGCAGTACTGAAAACCTTATGTTATGCAAACCCTTCACATTGCTGGGAGGAAACAGGCAGAGATAAGATTTAAGTAATCACTCGACAAAGGTGAGGCTATAAAGTACCACTTCAGCTTTCTGGCTTTCAAACAGTTGCTAGCTGGACTCTTTCCAAAATGTGTGTCTGGAGTGGTCTCTTCCAAAAGCAAGAAGGTCCTTTGATCGATTTTTCATGAGCTTTGTGCAGAGGCTGACTCATGTCCAAAACATGAGCACATCTGTTTACTACTGAGGCCCCTACAGATCTCCCAGAGGGAGGTTTGCTCTATCTGCTTCCATGAGTCTGGCAGAATTTGCTTTCATCCATGGAAATATTTGTTCAGAGGATGGAACATTCTTGAGAGAAAGCAGTTAGGGTGCCTAACATTTTTTCTCTTATTATCAGAGCTTTACACAACACAATCTTGGGAGCCCTTTTCATCATTTTCTGGATTAAATCAAATGATAACGGAGAGAAGCAACATAGGGAGAGCTACAGATACTGCATGTCACTGTAGGGGTACCTGTGAAATGGGGGCCAGAGCAGGGTGGTTCCCATTGATTTATGTCACAGAATTGTGGACTCACAGAATCACAGCATGCTCTGGATTGGAAGGGACCTCCAAAGCTCATCCTGCATTCAGCAGGGACATCCTTAACTAGATCAGGTTGCCCATAGCCCTGTCCAGCCCCACCATCCTCCAGGGATGGGGCCTCAACCAGATTGCCTCCCTGGGCAACCTGTTGCAGTGTTCCAGCACCCTCCTGGTGCAGAACTTGTTCCTCACATCCAATCTAGATCTGCTCTTCTCTAGTCTGAAGCCATTGCCCTCATGCTGTCCTTGCAGGCCTTTGCAAACAGTCTCTCTACAGCCTTCTTGTAGCCCCTTCAGGTATTGGAAGGTCACTGTTAGGTGTCCCTGGAACCTTCTCTCCTCCAGGCTGAACAGCCCCAGCTCCCTCAGCCTGTCCTCATAGCAGAGCTGCTCCAACCCCCTGAGCATTTTCCTGGCCTCCTCTGGACCTGCTCCATCAGGTGCATGTCCTTCCTGTGTTTAGGACTCTAGAGCTGGATGCAGCACTGCAGGTGAGGTCTCCCCAGAGCAGAGCAGAGCAGAGGGGCAGGATCCCCTCTCTCCATCTCTGGCTGTCCCTTGAAAGTAATGCTGGGTTTAGCTGTGGGGTGCTGCAGGGAGTTGCGATGACATTCTGGCTGTTCCTTGGCCAGTCTGTCACACCTAAGGCAGCTACTCTGGGACATACTCGTTCTTCTAGGGTTTAGCCAATGGTTTTGGTATGTAGAGGGTCAAATTGTGGAGAATGAAGAGCAGGTTTCCCATAACCCTCCATAAGCTCAGGATCTTTGATCACATTCTGTGTTTCTGTGCTCCACAACCTTCTTGGGCAACCTGTGCCAGTGTCTCACCACCCTCACTGCAAACAACTTCCTCCTAACATCCACTTTCAATCTCCTCTCTCACAGTTTAAACCCATTGCCCCTTGTCCTGTCGTTGCAAGACTCTGTCAATAGTCCCTCCCCAGCCTTCCTGGAGCCCCCTGCAGATACTGGTAGCCCACTCCAAGGTCTCCTGGAAGCCTTTCTCTTCTGCAGGCTGCAGAGCCCCAACTCTCTCAGCCTGTCCTTATAGCAGAGCTGCTGCAGCCCTCTCAGCATCTTTGTGGCCTCCTCTGGACCCACTCCAACCCTTCAATGTCCTTCCTTCATGAAGTTGTCCTCTTATGGAAAGCTTCTGGTGGGTCCAGGCTCAGAATGTTGTGCCCCACCACCTACTTGAAAACAGTCTGGGAGAAGAAGCAGGAGCTGAAAGCCCTTGTGGTGCCTCAGCTGCCCAGCCTCCGGAGCTGTGTTTGTAGAGCACTTCCTAATGAAGGGGAAAGAAGCTGGAGAGTTATTTTCTGGGACTGAAAATTCCTTGATGGTTTTTTTAAAAGTACTTTGCACTTGGCACAAATGAGCACTTGGCATCTGGCAGGCTAGGGTTGTGCCACGTGTGGCAGAGGATACAGTTGGGGGTCGTTGCAAGTAATCCACTCAGAAAGCTTTTGTGCAGTCGTGGAGCCCAGGAACTTGTTAATTTTGAGCAGTCATTTTCCACATTTAGCCCATTAGAGGCTCTATTTTTGGTGACCTAGTTTGAGCTCTTTAAAAATAATCAAGCAGCATTTTTCAGATCTGATTTGTGATGGGACTGCAGACTGGTTTTGGCAACTTGAAATGAAAGTTATGAGGTGGGGGCTGGAAGCTGCTTTTTTATCTGTCTGTTTCTTCAGAGCTGCTGCTTGCAGTGGATTTTAGAAGGCCTCCGGGAGGGTTAATCTGACAAAGACTGTGGCTTGGCTTTGCCACTTCCATGGGTTATTGTTTGACACACCCCATGGGAAATAATAAAGTAGCTGGGTTTAAATAATACTTTCTGTGTGATAGCCTCCAGGAGTGCTCCCAAGTATTCCTGGGTGCTATCCAAATGTTGGTAGAGCCTGAGGATTCATAGAATCATAGAATTGTTTGGGTTGTAAAAGACACCTCTGAGCTCATTGAGTCCAACCATTGAGATGTCTGATCCAGACTGGAAAGGACTTCCAAGATCACCAAGGTCTTGCAATGACAGGACGAGGGGCAATGGGGAGATTGAAACTGGATGTTAGGAGGAAGTTCTTTGCAGCGAGAGTGGTGAGACACTGGCACAGGTTGCCCAGGAAGGTTGTGGAGCACAGAAGCACTGAATGGAATCACATTCTGTGCTTCTGTGCTCCACAACCTCCCTGAAGGTGTTCAAGGCCAGGTTGGACAAGACCTTGAGTGACCTGTACCAGTGGGAGGTGTCCCTGCCTGTGGCAGGGGGGTGGAACATGGTGATCTTTGAGGTCCCTTCCAACCTTACCAGTCGATGATTCTATGATTCTATGTTTACATGTAGCTACAATTCAGAAACATTACAAGGACCCCCTGTACTGATTTGCACCCCCCTGGAAAAGGGAAAAGCAAATATACCTCTCCCTCTGCCACCTTTTACAAGGGTAAAGTGAGAGAAAAGCAGAGAAAGAAACCCACTGCTACTTATCCATAACAGGAACCTCATCCAGACTCAGCAAAGCCAAACAAAAGCAGCAACCAGCAGCAACCAGAGTGGAGAAGAGGAAAAGAGAGAGAATAGTTTGTGCAGTTTCCTGTACCCTGATCAGCAACTCAATGGAATGATATGGACCTCTGTATTGTTCTTCTGTCTCCAAGCCCTTACTTTAGTTACCTTTTACTCAAAGACCTCTGGGAAATGCCTGTTTTTGTTTATAATTAAGAACCAGGTTGGTGTACCAGCTTCAAACCACCACACCAGTGCCTGAGTCAGGCTTGGGAACGGAGACCCCAGCCCAAACCAGAACCCTGTGAGTTCCATGCTGACCGCTGAGGCACAGCCCTGGTCAGTCCTTACACCTGATTGGATTCTATTGCCATGCCCTATCTGGGCTGTGGGTGTCCTGCAGGAGAAGTACTGACCCTTTGGCTGCATTGGGGGGAGGGGGGGGCCTTGGTCAGTGCTAGGCCTTGAGTTTTGGTAGGCAAGGAAGGATGCTTAATGATGAGAGCTGCCCAGGTCTGGCCCCTGACTTGTTCAGGTGGGCAGAAAAATTAAAGCAAAGGAAACTGTCTGAATGCAACGTCTCAGTTGCTGACTTTATGCAGCTGAATTGATTTTTGTGGTTTGTGGCAGTGCAAAACTGTATTGCTGAAGAGCCCGTGTTCTGGAGTGGTGCTGCCGTGAAAACATGCTCTGTTCACTTGTTTGTCCTTTGTGCTCTCTGCTTCATCCACACTGTGGCCAGCAAGCTGCCTCGCTTGGGGAGCACACCTCCACTTCGGGCTCCTCCTGAGACCTGAGAGAGGAGCCCAGCAAAGCTGACGTTGGAAGGTGAGAGATAGAGCAATGGATAGCAAGAGACCGAGCTCTGGATTCCCAGAAAGAATGTCTGATACTTGTAAGGGTCTGCACAGATCAATAGAAATCACAGCTCCCTCTCCAGGAGTCACCGTAGCGGGGAGGTATCCCTGGCATGGAAAGCTCAGAGATTCTTGAGGTGACTGTAGGACAAATGTGCAAACACCATGAGTGCACCTCCCAGCTCTTGTCCTTGGAGGCTCCTGCAGTGGGCCCCCTGGAAAGCCCAAGCATGGACAGTTAGAGCAAAGATTTGGAACACCTGCAGAATTCCTGCTAGGGGCAGCCAAACCCCTCCTGTCAGGGAGCTGCAGATTGTCCTCGCTCCCTGCTGGTCATTGCTGGAGGCTCAGCTTGCGTGGGGCTGACCTGCAGAGCACAAGCGCTGCTTCAAATGGGACTTTCTTAGTCATGACGGCCTCCATTTTCCCAGCACAAATACCCTTCCAGGGGCCAGGAGTTGGCAAAGATGATTGTCTAACTTGACTGAGATGTGATTTTTTTTGCAATTAAAAACGTTTGGCCTGCCAGGAATAGGAGAGTGTGCTATTTAATTTCTATTCGATTTAAAAGAAGGCCATCAGTAATTTGCCAGTTTCTATTGCCATTCGGATGTTTCTGTAGCTCAAAAGTACCTTGATCCAACAAATGAGCTATGGCAAATGTTCTAAATGCTCTTTAATTGATTTTTTTTTCCCCCCAGAAAACCCCAACATATGTAAATGCCTGAGAAATTACACTTTGCAAAGTGGCTCCTGCAAATGAAGAGCGTTTCACACTGCTCTTACTTTGCATTTTTAATGCACATAATGCATGTCCCCAATTACATCATTTGCATTATAAACCAGAGCAGCTCCTGTGTTGCTGCTGCTGTCCAACACTGAGTAACAAGGCTTTTCTTTCCAAACTGTATAAATACATATTTACCCAAATGCTGCAATTTAGGGCTTTCTCATTTCCATCCTTCTGGTCAGTCAATCACTCTGACATGTTTTATAGGCAATGCTTTTCCAACATATCTGAGTGGCTCTGGTGTTTGAAGCAGGGAAGTGCCAGACATATGCTGGAAGTCATCATTTGGTTCCTGCTCTGGCATCTTGGCTCTGCAAGTTGCTGCCTTCATTGTCTCTGCCTTCAAGCTGTGTAACATGTCCAGAGAAGGGCACCAAGGCTGGTGAGGGGGCTGGAGCGCAGCCCTATGAGGAGAGGCTCAGGGAGCTGGGAGCTGGAGAAGAGGAGGCTCAGAAGAGACCTTATTGCTCTCTAAAATTACCTGAAAGAAGGCTGTGGCCAGGTGGGGTTGGTCTCTTCTCCCAAGCACCCAGTGACAGAACAAGAGGACACAGCTTCAAGTTGTGCCAGGNCTGGCACAACTTTAGACTCTGTCCTCTTGTTATGTTGCTGGATGCCTGGCAGAAGAGCCCAACCCCACTTGTCTACAGCCTCCCTTCAGGTAGCTGCAGAGAGCAATGAGGTCTACCCTGAGCCTCCTCTTCTGCAGGCTGCACACCCCCAGCTCCCTCAGCCTCTCCTCACAGGGCTGTGCTCCTAGGAAGAAGTTCTTCACAGAAAGTGATTTGCATTGGAATGGGCTGCCTGGGGAGGTGGTGGAGTCACCATCCCTGGAGGTGTTTAAAAGGAGGCTGCATGAGGGACTTAGTGCCATGAGTTAGTTACTGAGAAGGTGCTGGGTGGTAGATTGGACTGGATCTTGAAGGTCTTTTCCAACCTGATTAATTTCTGATTCTGTGGTTCTGTTGCATCCCCAGGTTGTGCCATCTTTGGCTGTGGTGGTTTTACCTTTTGGTGCTGGGCCTGTAGCACTAGGGATAGGACTGAGGACAGTCTTTGGTGCAGTCCTGTGCCAGCACTGGTTGGGTAGGTGGACTGACACACATTTCATAAGGCTCAGCAGACTGAATGTTTGTTCAGTCACTGTCTCTTCACCACTACAGAGTGTCCTTAAAGCAGGAGCTTGTCACTGTGAGTCTTCCTTCTCCTGGTTCTTCCTACTTTCTGCAGCCTTCTGCTGCATTTAGAGGAAGTTTTGGCTGATACCCATCATGTAACATCACCACCTCAGCCCTTGTCAGTTGTGCAGAGCACCGGTTTTGGTAGTTTTGTGGGATCACCGATCCTCGTTGTTCAAGGGGATTCAGTGACAGGTTTCATATTCTTGCATCATTGGTGTCCCTGATACTTGAGTATCATTCCACACTGGAGATCAAGATCATAAATGGTCTGGAGTCAGCTCACCCCACTCACGATGCGCTGGCTTCTGGCTGGAGTGGCAGGAGGGAGAAGGTGAGCAGGCAGAGGAGCTGCTCTGTCTTTGCTTCTCTCTACCTTACCCAGTCCCTTTACAGACTGGATTTGGAGCAGTCAAAGGTCGTAGCTGCCTTTTCCTCAGGCATCTTACCTTTTGTGCTGATTTGAGGCT
>VWYK01064765.1:35000-41407 GCA_013399775.1 Semnornis frantzii | reverse complement strand
TAACCCTTCTATTTTTTTTGTAATTCTCTAGAAGATAATATATGTAAAATGATGATATATGCTCACATATCATTTGTGACCAATATAATCTCTTATGCTGACATGTAAGACCTAGGAAGTTGGAAGATGGCTAGACAAACAGAGAGAGCTACAGAGAAAGATGATTCAATTAATTTCTATAACACAGACCATTTTATCATAAATAAAACCAGCAGATGTATTTCCTAAGGACATATTTTGCTTAAGTACTTCTCAGACAAGTACCCAATGTCAGTATACATTATACTTTAAAAGTTAATTTTTATATAAAAAGGCTACAAACTGGCATGGTTTGAAAGCTGCCTTTGACTTGTAGAGTGGCTTTTCACATAGAGCTAATGCTTCTGAGAATGGCTCCCTATTTACTGTTTGGAGCAAACTCAAACACAAGCGAGAAATGTGCACAGGGCAGACACACACACAAAGGGAAGTTTATTCCTGATGGAAATGTCATAGGAGAAGGTTTCTGTATTGTTTTCTTCTGTTGTGCAGACAGACAGACAGGGGACCATGGCAGCTAATGAATGATCATCTGAAGGAGTAAAGAAAGACCATCATTCAAAGTAAGTCCATATCACAGAGGATATAAAACATAAAGATGGAAACTTTCAACTTCATCATCATGTAAACAGAGTCAGAGCAGAAATGATATATTTGCTACTCTTTGCACTCATGGGAGGCAAGAAAACCATATATTTATCTACTATACATATGGTTATTAATAGTAAACAATAACAAAATTATATATGATGGGATTTGTGGGAGCCTATAGACACAGAAATTCAGTCAAGGTGCATTTCCTGAGGAAAGTCAGTACCCCAGATATGGCAGGAAGAGGCATCTCTTTTGATACATGTCTACATGAAAACAAACAAGGAGGTATGAAAGACTGCACATCTATATGCACTATAGCACAAATGTTTTTTGAACAAGCAGCACATCAATCAGTAAGCTTCCTTCTTATTTCTGCAGGTCTCACAGAATTGATGAGATATACAAATTACTCTGCATATTATTTTTGGTGATCAGTGGCTACTTTGAGGTGATGCTCCTGTGCCACGTAAATCCCTGAGGGGTCCAAAGAGCAACATGATCTTTAGGCCATCCTTATGCCAAGGTCAGTTGCACCAGATAAAGATGAGTTGACACAAAACAAATCTCAGTCACTAACAAGGCTTACACTGAACGCAATCTGAACGGACCCTCAGGTCTCCTCTTCCTCCTTGACTGGTGGATCACCAGTGGTCCTTTCTAGTCTGCGTCCCATGAAGGGTGGCCACTGACTTGCCCACATTGGTTTTCATCCATTCTGATAACCGAGATGAGAGAACGGCTGAAAAATTGCTCCTGATGGTCAAGATCCTTCCAGGACCCTGAGTATAAGTGCAGCAGGCATCTTCCCCAGAAAGTAGTGTGACCTAAGCATGTTACAAAGGCTCCAGACTTTTCTGGTAAGTGGCACTTTAGCACTTTAATCAGCATTTTTCCTGCCACAGAACAAAGCCAGGGAGAAGTCTACCCAGGACCCCAAAGTCTACTTGGGACAGTGATGTTAATTTTAATATGTGCCTGGTGGCTTCATTATCTGAGATTACAAAGATGGTTAAGTAAAATGACACACTTTATGCTGTTTAGGGAACAGAAAATACCCACTGGTGTGAGGAGCGTAAGGAATGTGTCATTCCTCAGTATGTTAAGGCAGAAATAAGAAGCCGATATTAGAAGAAGAAAAATCCCAGTCTTGCTGTTTTTTGCCACCCTATCAACCGTGCTGCCCTAGGCAGGAGCTGTGTTTGCTTGCGGTGGAGGGCTGCCCCCAGACAAAGTGCATGGAAGCGGCTTGTAACACACATGCCCTGGGCACTGCGGTTTAGGTGACAATGAGGCCAGCTCTTTACATTATGGATTTAACTAAGACTCAATTCCTGACTTCTCCTGCCTTACTAGAATTAGAGGTGCTTGCTATTAGGACACGTACTGGGAAATGTGTGTCTTCCTTTAAAGTATATGACATGCTTCTTCTCCTTGATGATAATCGCTTGAGGAGCTGTGGAGGCCATGGTGACTAATGCTATGCCCATATGTTCTGGATGCAGCCAATGGCACAATAATTTTTTTGTGGGCAGTCTTTGATCAGCTTCTGACACTGATGAGATGGAAATTAAATTTTACATGCTCTAATGGCACTGTCTGCAGAGTGCAGAGTGGAATTACAGAAAGAGACCCAGTGCAAGGAAATGTACAAAATCTGCCTTTCTGCAGCCTGCTAGAGCTCTAGCTGGTAAAATGCTTGTAAGGTGGAAAAGGCCAACTCCTGCTCCTGTTTCAGTCAAGTGCTCCAAATGTATTCCAGACATTGACATATGAGAAAAATACACACACATACACAAAAAAAAGAGAGATGGCCATATGGTTTACCTTTAATGATTGGCCATGTAAGTAATGTCCATCTGGAGACAGAAAGTCATCATGTCTGTGCATGATGATTTATGTTGTTTTAGAAACAGCCATGTATTTTGGGTTACTTCTGGATCTGTGGGTATTCCTCAGGAATGTGATCACCTCATACTGCTATGATGAAACACAAACACCAGTGTACAGCAATCCTCTTTCATGGACAACTGTGTGGTACTGCCTTTCTTTGAGATGGAGCAAGGCGTCTTATAGTGTGCAAACAGCTAAACGGAGAGTGCTCTGAGAAGATATGCATGTGCACTGGGCAGCAGCCCTGCTGCTTGCTGCTGTTCCTGTGGTTGCCACTGCTGAAGTTGCCACCCATCTCCTGCCATGTGCCTGCTGGGGCCATTTCTGGAGCAGACCAACTCTGCCACCATAAAGAGCGGAAGCATCCAAAACCAAAGTGGTTTTGTGGATCTGTGCAAACTCTTAGACTGAAGCCTATTTGCAATGGTTCTGTTGGATCTTAAGGTTATTTGGTCTTTTTATCCCCTCCAGGCCTCAAGTAAGGGGATTTGGACAATCATATCGCCCATACAAAATATATGATACTAAAGAGAGACCAGGATGCATTCCCAAGGAGCAATTCCTTTTTCCACTGCTGGACTCTATAGTTCTGTTACAGGTCTTTTCCCTGGTCTGTTTACCTGGAGCTAGTACAAGCAAGATCTTGCCACTGTGCTGCTGCTAATGAGATTCCCTGGCTATCAGAGCAGCTAGCAGAAAACCACTTGCTAATCAGCTATATGGCAACCTTCCTCCTTGCTTAGAAACACCCTGACTTGGTTGTGTAATACAGGGAAAACACTAGCAAGTCCTAAAAATGCATGGAAAAATAGACCATTTCTCTAAATTCCTCCACTGAGGCAGGATCTAGTACACTTAAATAATCTCTCGAAGATGTCCTTGTGTTCCTTCAGTGGCTACATTTAAGGTATGGTTTGCCTTTAGTGAATGGCTTCAGAGAACAGCCCGAGACAGGTTCCAGACCAGGCCAAAGACCCAGCACCTTCGTCCTTCAAAACACATCCTGTCATACCCTGCCGTTGTGTCCCACCGTGACAGAGAGTACTGCAGTGACTGGTCTGAAAAGTGGTGGTGGCTCCCCAGATCTTAAATCTTTTCTATCGGCTTTGGGAATACTTGTCTAAAACAGGCTCATCAGTGTTAACAACAATACCCTACTGAAATCCCTAAGAGAGCTAGCCAGGCAAATTTGAGGCAGATTAAGAGTAAGGTTATCATCTACCTCACAGCCCAGTGGTGACTAACTCACCTTTGGCAGTGTCCTGCAGACCAGAGCCTGCCTGCGGGCCCGGCTCTGGTCTTTCCTGTGCTGAAAACAGGTCAGCTGGCAAACGCTCCTCCATGCTCTCTCTCTCCCTCACACCCTTTTCTCGGAGGAGACCCAGGTTCCTATTGTGCAGAACAAGATTTTGGGAATATCACTGAGTTATGTAGCATAGAGGAACTATTCTCCCTACATCTAATCCAGCTGTACCCATCTTATTTCCAATGAGCAGCTCACAAAGTTAAGATACTCATAGAACAACAGTTTGGAAGGGAACTCAAAGATCATCCAGTCCAACCTTTCTTGGCAAAAGCACAACTAGATGAGATGGCCCAGCACCCTGTCCAGCTGCATCTTGAAAATATCCAGTGCTGGAGAATCCATCACTTCACTGGGGACATTATTCCAATGTCTGATTGTTCTCGCTGTGAAAAATTCTCCTCTTGTTTCTAATCAGAATCTCCCCAGGAGTAACTTGGACCCATTATCTTTTCAGTGGAATTCCTTAAGAAAAAGGAGTCTCCATAACTTTTGTAGCCATGCTTTAAACACTGAAACATGTATCAAGTGGCAGCAAGCAAAGACCTCTCACAATCACTAACATTATTTGGAAGCGTCAAACTTTCAAAGCATAATAAGAAGCAAATAGCAGCACTGATTAAGCAAGTTGGACTTGCTTATGTTTAAAGACTTTGTTCAGTTACATGTTCTGCAACTGCGGTTCGTTTCTTTTGCTATGCATCATAGTCACTTGTAAGCATGTAGATTTTAATCTAAGTTCTATAATTGTAATAATTTCTGAAAAGCAGTTTTTTAGAACTTTGCTAGAGACCCAGATTTTTAGGAGAAAATACTTGTTAACACATAGTTACAACCCAACTATTCAGCAGAGGCACACCCTTCTCTCTGTGGGTCAGCATCACCTTGCAGATTCTGGATTTCCTGGGCTTACTTTGTTTCCAGACTCTTTGGAGTCTCCACTATGCACTTAATGTAACACACCCTTGTGCAGTTACAGAGCCCTGGCCAGGCCCTGGTATGCAGAGAGCAGACCTCAGAGATGCTGGTCCCAACATACCCGCAGTGGGACCAGACACACCAGACCCTCAGTTGATATACATTAACATGCCACAGCAAAGCTGCAAGAGTGATACCAGATGACCTGAGTGGAGGATTTCATGCAATGCCTAACACCAAACAAAAGCCTTAGATGAGTCTAATATGGGAAATGCAAAAAGTAATCAAACTGCGAAACTCTTCCTTTCAGGTTATTTTCAGTCTGGTTGTTAGTATAATCTCACTGTTTCCCCACTCTCATTTTAAATGGTAACAAGGTGTGGGAGGGATTACTGCAGATCTGCAAACCGGGAAAGGACTGTGGGCTGCAAAGAGCAGAGCCAGCCCATTGCCAAGAGAGAAGCGTACGGGCAGAGGACAGTACAAATGCAAATAGCCTTATAGCTGAAAGGAAGCAAAAGTGAATCAAACATCAAACATTCAGAGATCAATCTCAAAAGAAGCTGGACAGCTGGTAAATCTGCTCACCCCGGTGGGGCTATTGCTTCTGATTCAGTCAGGGGATTTGGCTCTAAATTAGCAGGCAAGGTTTAACACTGGTGCTGTCTGCAGGGGGATGCCCTGTGCTGAGCAGCACCCGGGACCTGTGGGGAAAAGCTCTGTGTCTGGCTGCCTGGCTGAGTGGGTGCTCGTCGTGGTTGCTGCCAGCGATGTTTGTCCATGCTCTTGTGATCTCTTGGCAAGGGCTTGCCCAGATGATGGCACTGCCAAGGGGAAGCACAGCAAGGCGATGCCAAGCCAGATAAATGTTCTGCCTGACCTGTATGTGGGTAATTGAAGGTAAAGTGTAAAACCTGGTCTATTACTGACCTTTTTAAATGTCTCTATCCTTCCCTTTCACCACAGCAGGCTGGTGCTCGCTCACTGTGGAAGCCAGATTTTTGTGACAGCTTTACAGTGTGGTTATGATCAGGCAAATGTTTAGAAATTTTAGAAAAGAGGTACCTACTTGCCTGTATGTTTCCAACTCCTATGCACCTCAAATTATTTGTTAAGAATAGGTGACAGAGGACTTAATCCTAAGGGGTACCGTAAGCCAATGCAGCAGAGCTTTGCTTTACCTCATACACCATTGATACAGGGCTGAGATGTTCATGATTCTGAATATGTATAGCTGTCAATAAATACTGTGCAAAGCTGAAAGAGCAGAGCATGATTTGCACTTAACATCCAGAAAAAAACCAAAGGCAAGATTGCACACTGGACCGGTGTGCTAGAGCAGCCAGAAATGGGCACCAATTATGTCAGCATCTGAAGCAGTTTGTACAGAGTGGCTTCCCTAATTACGCCTATGCTTTACGCCTGAATAACCCTGGCAAAATGCAACTACAGATCTCATCATCGTATTGTCCTAACAGAGTTTCGGACTAGGCCAAATTTTTTAAAAGGGAGAGAAGTCTTTCTGTCATCACACATGAGGGAGTTACATTTGTGAACAGATTAAACTCTTGACTGTGACTCCAAAAATACAGAAGATACAGTCCTTCTTTTATGCCCTCTCAAATGAAACGTGTTAATAACAGACATTAACAACTGAAGCCTT
>VWYK01064765.1:0-32500 GCA_013399775.1 Semnornis frantzii | reverse complement strand
TTCAGCAAAGCTTGTATTAGCAGGTGTTATAGCAGAGCATTTGTCTCGCACCCACAAAGTGATTGTATTGTACTGGATCCAAAGTTACCGTGGCCTTCGTATTCATGTTGTACCCGCTGGAAGAGAAAAATGCTGCTCCTCTTGCCAAAGGATTTAGCTCCAGTTACATATTCTGCCTTCAGTCTAAGTGAACACGGAATTCCTGTACTGCAGTGACTTCATTTGACCTTTTATATAGCTACGCTCCACACTTGAAAATACAGTAGTATTTTAAGACACCCTGTCTTGTCCCTCCCAACCCAAATTTTACTGAATGTAAACCAAGGGGAAAATGGCAGTACATGAACATTGTAATTGATTCCTGGGCCATGATATTACATTTGTAACATTAATAGTTTTGAGCAAGTCATCTTCCTTGTACCCTTTAGTATGTATGATACATGGTTGCTGGAGAATACAGAAAATGTTTATTTTTTTCTCATATATGACTGGTGTTATTTATGGTTATTGGGTAAAACTGTGACTGACTGGCAAAGTGCAATTATTTACCATGGACCTATTCACACTGAATAGAAAAATTGGGGAGAATAACACTTCCCAAGCAGAGTAGTCTAAAGGTGTTGCTCCGGTATACTTTCCATACCCTCTGTAATACTTACCGCCACCTTTACCAGTGTTCCTCTTTTCACTCAACAGAAGGACTTTTTTTTTTCCCCTGGAGGATAGATAAGTGCACTGTATATGTTACACGTAAGAATACAAAAGGTAGGAATTAAAGTTTCTCCAAAGCTAGTTTGTAACTTAAGAATCACATTTAATCAAATTGATCTAGCAATACATTGCAGATGAATAGGAGATAAGAGGTCAATTTTTAAAACAGATTTGTTGGTTGGTTTGGGGGTTTTTTGGTGGGTTTGGTTTGGTTTTGTTTTGATTTGGTTTGTTTGTTTGCTTTTTTACTGAGGGTCTGAAAGAGTCAAAAGTAGTTAAGCACTATAACACAGCAATGCCTCCCTTGTTTCAGCCTAAAGCTGTAGTAGGATGAGAGCAGGCTGGTATCAGCTGCACAGGCACCAGTGGGTGTTCTGACAGATGTGAGTTTTGTTGGTTCCTCAACACAACACAGTGTGTTGTGTCCTTGTTCCCAGGAAAGCCACAGGATCAGGGCACTGGGTCCTCAGTGTGATAGGAATATATGATCAGGTGGTGCCACCCAAAGAGACACCAGAGAGGGAACAGTAGCAATGATACCAATACATTGAAAGAGAGATGGTGCATTTGCTATTGGACCACCACATATCAAAAAGATTGAATCAGGTCTGCACAAACCTCTTTCTCACTCAAATATATACAGTTCTTCTGCTCATGCATGAGATCAAATGTTTTCATCATTAAGACATGATACTAGCATTGTAATTTTGCCTGTAAACTCTATATCCAAATTCTATTTGACAAACTGCATATATGTTACGTGGTTTAATAAACTGAAAAACAAATGAAACTGCTTTAAAATATTTTTTTTGCTTTCAGAGTTTGACTGTGTTCAGCCTTAGTCTGCATTATCCACTGAGAATTACAAAACACAACTGTAGTCAGATATCTTCAGGAGGGAAACTGATTTTTTTTTTCCCCTACCAGTTTATACAAACAGACATATATAAATAACACATAATGGGTAGCACAGAGGTTTTTTTAAAGCTTCTTGTTCTTGCCTATTGTTATTTAGCTATGACGCAGCTGTAGCCCTCAGAACAATTTGAGTTTGATTTTATAAAACGTGATCTTCACCTCTTTCTCTGACTGCATTTAGCTGTTGTGGAAATAAGGAGGGAAACATGCCTATTACAGCTGAAGAAGTTAACATACCTAAATGGCACTTCTTTTATAAAGAGAAGGTTGTAATAAGTCATGTGATTTAGAGTAAAGGCAGCACAGTGTGCAATGGGAGCAATTTTCTGCCCCTCAAACAGCACTTCAGGTGATGTTGTTCATCTTTCTGTGACTCACTGTGTCAAAGCATGCCCAGAGCAGAGGTGTTCAGGGACCCGACAAGCTGTAAGTGTCCAGCTGAAAAAACTGGGAGATATCCCAGGGCTCAAAGAATTCACTTTTTCAGTTGCTCTGATTTACTTCAGAATGCACCTTTAGGGAATTTATGTCTTCCATGCCTTTAGTTTCCCATTTCCTTTCTTGTCATCTTTAAAAATCCATTAAAGATCACAGAGACAGGTTCTCCAAGCTTCCCTTTCTGAGGGTTGCAGAGCTCCATAAAGCGTGCAGTTGAGAGTTGAACTCTCTGTATCTTGATGTTGTTAGGACAACATTTTAATTACAGGTGGTGATTACAGACTGAGAAAGCATGCTGATTCCAACAGGGAAACAAATAGTTTTCACTTATAATGACTTAATGATGACTAGCTCTAACCAGTTACCTCTGTCTAAATAGAATAATACTAAAATGTAAGACAAAATGGGATGTTTGGTTTCTCAAGGTGCTTGTTTGACAGATTTGTTTACCAAAAGGCAATCATTAGGCTTTTAAGGTGTTGCTCAAGTTAGTTCCCTTAATAACAGACAGCTGTGATATTACAGCTTGCATTCATATTTTCTGTACAAAACATTTTGTCAGTCACACGTGGTGACTGGTATTTCACCTATTTTACAATATTCTTACAAGTTTCCCTACAGCAGAGTAAGTTTACATTAAAATGCCACACCACCCTTGCTATCATTAATTTAGATTTGTCTATCACTGTGCATGCTTGCTGCTTTGCCCTGGGTATTATAATAACTATAGCCTGCTTGTCATTTCCTGCTAACACCGCCTCACCTGTAAAACTGCAGTAGCTCTATTTCAGCTTCCCCAGTTTCTGCCATCACCTTACCTATTACAGTAGAATAAAAGGATATTTCTTGAATGCATTCATAGGTATTTTCATCATATTTCAAATGCCTTTTGGACAATTGCTACATATTTGCACTAAAACAAATGGAATAATTCCCCACATCTCTTCATGTATGGAATATCTCCTTCCCTGCTTGAATTATGTAAAATTTCTATTTGGAAGGCAATGCTCTCACATGCATACAGAATGGTTTGGTTTGTTTATATATATATATATCTCATATGCATATGTATGAAATTATCTGTGTTCATAGATGGGTGTTTTTTGGAAAATATGCAGTATTTCCAGAGTACTTTGATTTAACTGAAAACCTATAATTTAAAGTGCAAAATTTAAAAAGAAATGGCAGGTCAGGTCATTTGGATACAGACTAATTTCAAGGTAGCAAAAGTAGCATGTCATTAACATAAGACCTTAATTACACATACTATCTGTGGCTGCACCAATTACTCTAACTAGGTAAGAGCAGGCAGATTAGTGGGACTGCAAATGATACTGACTGCACGAGTGGACCAGCTGTGGGAGACAATCTCTGCATGTTTTGAGGCTACCGAGCTTTGCATTTCTGTTATTTTGGGAAGAACAAAACCGTTTTGAAACATCTTTCTGTTGCTGAAAAACTTGCAAGAGCAGGTGCTGCCGTCAGAGCGATTTTGCTCACATAAAGAGAAGCCTGCTCTTAATAACTGTATCACTTGGTAGCAGAGTACTGAGAAACGTTCGCATCCTGCCCTGGCTCTGAACAGAGCCTCATCAGTGGGTATTGTATTTGTTCCTACCAGAGAATTTGCCTCCCCTACTGCACTTGCAATCCAATCAAGGCGAAGATGCAGTAAGTGAATTGATTAACCCATGGGGGTGGGGACAAGCAATGAAAAGAATAAAAAGACTATGTGTTAGTTATGTGTGTACCTCGATGGTTCTAGATTTAGCCGTATGTGCTAAATTAGACCATTAAACACTGCAAAGCAAATGGCACACTGGAATGCTATCACAGCCTTGCAATTTATACTGTTACACAGGCTAGAATAAGTTTCTCGTAGTAAATAGGGGCTCATTGGATGACTAGTCTCTAACAGTATGTTTTCACATAATTAAAGTGGATATGGTTTAGAAAAATGAAAAGGCTGGAATAAAAGGCTCAGCTGCAAATAATATTAACTGGCATTATCAATAACAGAGATCCCAGGGTTTGCATATTAATTGTAAGAAGGTGCTAATTTGAGTGTTTTAAGCTTGCATTCACAAGCTTGTTTACATGCTTTGTTCCACCTGGACCTGTTTGGAGGTTTGTCAAAAACCTAACAAGCAGAAAAAGATTGCATTTGAAAATACACATACATGTTTAATTAAGCCAGGGCCACCGAACATTCCTCAATATATTTAGCTGTTGAGATTTAAGCACCACCAGAGCATCAGGCATTATCACCTTTTGAAGTACTGCAGAATCTTTAATATTTAAAGCACAAAGCAGACTTTAATATAAAATTCTAGCAGACCACAGAAGATTAAAGACGCATTATAAATGTGACAGTTTGTAAATGGAACACCAGTATTAAAGGGAACCCCCCTGATATTTTATAGCATATTTTTCAGGTGTACACTAAATTATAAATACAATTAAATAGCAGTAATTATTCTCTGGGAGGGGATGGCAGTTTAACTATTCTAGAAAATAGTGATTAACTATAATGTAGGAAAGTGGTAATATGTGTTTTACCACACTGTTCTTGCAGCCAAACTTCACACAGAAGTAGAGTCTTCAGCTAATTTAAAACCACCCTAGGGCCCTACGTTCATGGGCACAATGCCTTTCCTTCCATGAGACAGGGAGGAGGGAGGCTTGCTTGCTTGGTGTCCAAACCTCTTGGCTTTTGCATAAACTATACAGCTGTTCTCCATTACTGTAGATGCTGCTGCTGCTGTGAATTGCAAGGCTGGGAGGACAGCAGAGGAACCACAGCAGAATTAATTTTAATTCTGAAGAATTTTAATCCTGAATTAAGATGGACTAGTTCTAGCTCTTTATGGTCATGCAGGGAATTTTGAAAGGCAGGGAACTGGCCTTACTGTACACCAAATTAATTTGGCAGTTGGCAGTTAATTTGGCAATTTCCAGAAGGACAAGGCTCATATTTAATAGTTTGCACCAATCCTTTAATTCAGGATTAAATTCAGGAGTAAATAAATCTCATGGGACTAGAATTTTCCTATTTCTTTTTCTTAGTTCTGATTTTTCAGAGGGATAAATACTTGTGGAAGTGATGGCAACCATTAAAAGAGTGGAGGAACTTTCAAGGGCAAGATTTGAAGCAGACTTTCTTCTTGTCACTTCTTGTGGGGAGTTGAGATAGGTCCCCTAAAATCAGAGCCAAGCCCTCCTGCAGAGTGCAGGCTGATGGTAGGTCAGTGCAGTGGGCAGCCTAGGGACTTGCCTCCTTCACCGCAGCCAGGATTGTAGTGCAGGCTTGAAGGAAGGAGGCTGCTTGAGGAGTGTGTCTCTCAGGACTGAGACTCGAGTGACATTTTTCTATCCTCGTCATTCTGCAGTACAGCTCAACCTACTTCCCTTCAAGAAACAAACTGATGGAGGTAATCCTTTTATTTGTTCTCCGTAATTCCACAAAATTTGTTGCAATTTTATTTTAGGGGACCCTCAGACTAGTATTATTAATGTATGGCAATTTGTATCTTTGAAGAGGAGGTTTTGTTTTGAAGGCCATCTCCATACAGACAATTTCACCCTCGCTTGGGTAAGAACTTCTGAACGTCAGATATTTTGGGAAGCAATCCACAGCTTCAGATATTCCCCCTCAAGACTACCGAGGAAGAGGATTGCAGAAGACATGGATCCTGGACCACATTCCTCTGACTAGAACACCTCCTACTCACCTCTTCCCCATCTAGGAGTTTGCCTGTTCCAGGTGCAGTGTAGGGTCCATGCCCAGTCATCGTTTCAGATCTGTTGGCAAAACGAGCAGCTCTGATGACAGCAACAACAGTTTCAAGGGCACAATCTGGATAGGATAGAAGAGGAGAAGAAATTTAAGACAAGATTTTAAAGGCACAGAAATCCAATAATTTAATGTGTGTATTCAGGTCTTTAGCACTGGGCCATGGAACTCCAAGTTCTCAATGTACAGTTGAAGGAGTTCTTGAGTTTCTGGAGTGCCAGGCACACCACTGCATGAAGGGTATTCTAATAACCATTCCGGTGCGAGAGCTTAGCATATTATTTTCCCTTTTATTATATAAAAGAAGGAAAATATAGCTAATGTTATCCAACAGAATGCTTTAAATCAGAATTTTCAAATTAAGAAAAAAATAGTACCAAGAGATGTTAGTTATATTATTCATTGCAGAAATAAAAAATAAATTATATATAATCTTCTAATAGAGAGAGATTAAAATGGATAAATAATGAAAAGAGTACAATAGCTGTATTTCTCAGTGTCTAGTTTATATTGTTAACCTAAGTACTGTACACTAGACACGATCATGCACACTGCTCATATTAAAAATGCAGTGCATCTGCTATTCATAAAAGCAATACCCAGGTCATGTTTTCCCCCAGACTTTGCAGGAGCCGGATTGCACACATTCTGTGTGTTGGCATAGGCACATCAAATCAGGCCTCATGTCTACATGGAATTTTTTTTCATGCAAGGATGGCATAGGCATGTGGAAAATGCCTAGAGAAATGGAGAAATGTGCTAGAGAAATGGAGACATTGTTAAAGTGATAGTTCAATTGTTAGCGAGGGAATTTCTGCTTTTGCTAAATTACTTTCTTCTCCATGTACCATATACTCTATCACTATCTCCCCTTCACTGTGGGAAGAATTTTTGGGGAAAAAAAAATAAAGACAAGAAAGAAAAAAGGAAAATAATCTTTTTCATTTGGACTAAATACAAGATTTTACAAACTTACCAAGAAAAAGAAACCCTCGGGGCAAAAACTATACTGCGCAATAGCCAGTATCTCCACAGGCACACTGTCTACCAGGGAAGCTGAGTATCCCAGTTGAGTTCTCTCCACTGGCATGCCTGATGTCTCTTCAGCCCAGGAGCTGCAACCTGGAATAAAAGCCAGCTTCACTCAAACCTGCCATGTTCATTCAAAAGAAAAATTGTCTTAATCAGATGGGCACTTTGTAAAGAAAATATTCCAATTTTTTGTATGTCCATCCTTGTCTCCTGATGCCTGTTCTGCTAAGGCTGTGCTGGTGAGGAGCAGCCCTGCCACCTACAGCCAAGGCAAGCCTCCTGGCTAGACCAGATGTGGGGCTCCTCCAGAGTGATCCTTAGTCAGTCTTTAGACCCTCAAACCATCCCTGGATTCCTAGGGTGATTTTGCCTGTCTGAGCAGTTAGCCTAGGCTCCCGCTGACCTAGTGCGCCAATTTTGTTTAGCCCCTCCATTAGCTTCTGCAGAATTTTGAAGCCACTGAACAAAAACTGCACCAGTGTAGATGTTACTGGCTATGCTTGTGGAGAAAAGGTTTCCCTGGTGAATGTTTCTGTCTTTATGACTGAAATTATGATCTTAATCTGATTGTTAAACCAGTATTTAAATGGCTAGAAAGTGTTTTATAATGTTCAGTTTTACAATATCCAGTGCCCAAATCTGTTGATATTGCAAGTGTCATCGACATTCAGCAGCATGGCAGCTGTCACCAGACAGTTCAGAAAGGCCTATTTAATTGATACTTTCCATTTCAAATACAATTTGCAGTCGGTATGTGGTGAGAAATACATCTCACCATGCAAATGTGAGCATCATGTTGGAGCACAAAAAGAAAGGGTACTGATTTTCTCTTGCAAAAATGCTTGGAATGTGGTCTAGGAAGCAGAATATTCAACTCTTAATGTGAAAGTTGCTTTCACTTAAATGCACTAAATCATACTAAACCCCAGATTATTTATACAGGAAGTGGCGCATGTGGCTAAAATGTAGGAAGCAGCATAATATTTTTGGAAATGGGAAAGGAGGCACTATTCAGCTATGGGGTTTAAACTAGGGTCTGGAACCCAGTTCTGAGCCAGGAATCTAATCTGGGTTATATGGCTCAAATATTCTCCCAGCCTTTCTGAACAGTTTTGGGTTTTGTTTTTTTTTTTTCTAAAATAACACAATCTCCCAACAATAGCTGATCTCAATCTTCAACCACTGAAGGTCAAGAGATTTTACAAACACAATTCCTCTGACTTTTTCTCTGTAGTTTAATTAATAGAACCTAAAGGCAGACAGAAACATTTGACCATCTGAACTATCATCTTCTGCATCACAGATCATTGCATCTTACCCAGCTGCCCTGCACCAAGCCTAATAACTTGTCTGGCTAAGCCATAACACTTTCTTTCTTTCCTGTAAGAGACCTTTTCTCTGAACTGCACCTTTCTGTTTCTAGGGACTATGCCTGCCTGCAGGGGCAAGTGCCACATTGCAAGACAGGGCTTTGAAAAGAAACACACAGGCACATGCACATAGTGCTCAGCTGGACTGGTGTGAGACTGTCTTGGTTTCCTCTCCCTTTTAATACATGCAAAAGAAAAAGAAAAAAAACAAAACAAAAAATCCAAACCTTTCTGATGTTAAAATATGTAGCTAATTTTTATGCCTGAGGAGACATTACAGCCAGACCTGAACCATTTCGATGTTATGTCACCTCCTCCAAGAGGTGAGTTCTCCACAGCCTGAGCCTGGTCAGCCCTATGCCACTGAGTGAGCAGTCTGCTAAGGACAGGACCTACCATGGGCTGCAACCAAGGTGCAGGAGTGCGCTCTCTGGAGAAGACACTGGGACTTCACACCCGTAGGTGAGCCCACTTTTGCTTTGCATCTGCAGTTTAGAGAGAAGATTTTGACCGAGATTTTAGACTGGAGACTCCTTTGACATATTTTTGTGCATCTAACCCAGAACCACTCCACCCAACCTTTCCTGTCCCCAGTTTAGCAGACAAAGCAGTGTCTGAAATCCTTTTTAATTCAAACATTGCCAAATGTTCCTCTCAAGACATGACAGAGTGCTCCCGGCCCCCTCCCCCTCCCCATATCTTGGGTGAGCACATACTTAGATCCCCCAAGCACAGTGATAATTTCTCCTTACCAGCAGAGCCAGTCATTATTTATTATATCACTCTCTCACTTTTTCTGTCTCTCCTAGTGGGAACATTGCAGTGGCTGCTGGCTAGAAAATTAGCCAAGGGAACTTCTTCTGTTGGTCTCTTTCCTCATTATACTAGTAAAAAAAATTTAACTGTGACATTCTCTCTCTCTCTGTATATATATATCAACGCAGGTTGGAAGCACACTGTAGGGGCTAATAGTGAGTAATTTAACTGTGGCTCTCTTGCACGTTTTACCCTCATTCTTTCTCCAGAGTAGCAGCAGAAGAGTAGGCTCGTGTGTTGTTGCTTCACATTATGACTAGAGTTTGCAAGTTTATGTCCAATCTCACTCTTTCCACTAGGTTGTTGGGTTTTTTTTTTCATGTGTTTGTGGATGTGATGCAATTTCTTCAAGTGTCAAGGGACTGCCATAAATCGCAAAGAGATTCAGGTAATCCTTAAAGAAAAGTTTGGGGTTTCCTCCCTTAAAAAGTGCCTTTGAAAGAAACAGAGGAGGATTGTCTGACTGGAACAAAGTTCTGTGCATGCACACATACGGTCATGATAAGCTGCTAAAAACATATTAATATGCACCCAGAGATACAATCCTCTTAAATTAGGGAAAGACTCATCTGCAGAGGTATCACTGAGGACAGAATTGCTGTTGTTCACTACCCAGATGTAAGCTATGTGAAGCACAAGATAGAGGAACATGTTTTCTGTCTCTGCTCTGTTGTTCCACAGGACATCTTAGGCCAGTGACTGGATCCGGTTTCAATTCAAGAAAATTAGCAGAGAGGAGTTCTGTGCTCTGTTGTTCAGAGGAGCTCTATGCATGAACAGGTCACTCTTTTTACGTGTTGGCATATATCTGTTCCAAGTGCATACATTCAGCTCTACAGGGAGAACATGCAAAGTTTGTCTGGAAAAAGGAAAAGGACTGAGTAATTTTCTGGAATAATAATGTATTTGGGAATGGTCACAACAAATCATACGACTCTCCACAGAATCTCTTCTAGAAAAAACAAACAAACAAAAAAAAAACAAAACAAAAAAAAACCCCAAACAAAACACAAAGGGGAGCTGCAAACAACAGATCACATTTCTTGAAAACCTCGTATTTTTACATCCCTGATTTTAACCCTGATTCACCACATATACATATCATTCTGCTAGGAACGCAGGCATAGTACAATTTTGTGACTTATGGTAGGTTTATAAAAAGATCTCTCTGCTTAAATATTTTGCAGAATGTGCAAAACTTGAGGTCATTGATGAAAAACAAACAAGGAAACATACACTTTTTCTTTTCACCCCAACTAGCTTTTTGGTAGTGATTCACTGCCAGTCACAGCTGTGCAACTCTTTATCTGTACCAGGTGCCTTCAAATCTTTTTTTATTTCCCACATTGGTCTGCTTGTATTGATGAGAACTATCATTAGGAGGGAGCAGTTCCTGCACCCTTGACTAGCTGGTGACTCTGTGTCCCCAAATGGCACCAGGGGCACCTGTTCTTGCCTGGCCATCTCTCCTCTGCATTCCCTCACACTCGTCCTGTGCATGCTGCCGGCTTGTGTGCTGCAGTTGTGTGTAATTGGCTCGGTAACTCCATGTACCTAGCAACACAGATGTCAGATGCTGGCTCTTGCCCAAAGGGAAGGAGGACGAGGACAGTAAACAAAGACCTCAGTGTCCTCCATTTTGGAGCGCCTGCTGTAAGTTTTTACTCTCTTCACTTTGAATTATAGTGGCAGTGCTTTGAGCAACTACATCTGAAGTACTCCAGCAACATCACACTCTTGTTCCACCACCACTCTGATGACCACCAGTGTAATTCAAAGAGAAAGAGTAAAAACTCACCTCTAGGTATAAAAAAAGAGAAAGAGTTTATTCCCTGCCAGAAGAAACAATACAACCAGAATTATGGCAGTTTCTACCCTGAGCTGTAAAACTAATGTTGTCTGTTAGCCAATGAATAAAACTGTTCTTTTTCCAGGAAGACCATCTTTCACACTTATAATATCATCTTTCCACTATATACTGGATACACTGGTTTATTATGTCTAGCATTTTTTTTTTCTTTTAATCTAGGGAAAGTTAACAGAGGAAAAAAGTAATGCAATTTTGGTTGCTTAAAGGAAAGGAGGGAAGGAGAAGAATTTTTCTCTATTTGTATTGCTAATTAGCAAAATGCCCATAGATAATACAGCAACCAGTACTGTATACATATTTTGAGAGATGAACATTGCACTATATCTGAATATGCAATTGCACCATTTGTGCAGTTCATGTTATATCCAGGCTTTTCCACAGGGCTCTACGAAGGACATGCTGAAAACCCCTGATGATGGGCTTGGGGGGATGTTGGGGTATGATTTGTTTACCCTGGAAAGGGCAATGCAGGGGCATAGCTTGCTTTTCAATGTCATTTTGGTGTTTCTTCACCCCCAAACAAATTTGCCAGCTGGGTTGACTGAGAGAAAGGAATTTAAGAGCCCTGTCCAAGGTCATCCTAACAAATGAGCAAGTCGAGCCACTTACTCAAGGGCACTGAGTGCTTCAGTGGCCCAACCTACCTCCCTCTTGCTTCAGGTTGTTTGTGCCAACCTCTGCCCCCTCACCACACAGCCTTCCCCACACAAGAAGCACAGTGTAAAGTTCACAGCAAAGCCATTGAAGTGCCTTGCACCATCCATCTATCTACTTCATCAGATAAGAATAGTTCCTTAAACCTTTGTTCATGGCAGATGTTTTCCTGGTCTGACTTTTTTTCTAAACGTCAGTGTCTATCCACAAATTATATTTTGATGTACATTCCAGTGCCTTGCATTACAAGAGGAGCACATCTTGGAAAAACTGAGCTCAGAACTGAAGAAGGTTGAAGAAGCTGGGATAGTGCAAGACATTACATTGCTTGAAAAAAACACTGCCTCATCTCAAAGAGGTCATTTCATTAGGAAAATGCAATAACGCTCGGAAAATGCTAGCCACGTATCAGGCTTGACAAAGGCTTGGCTTCTGCCCATTCATATGTGGTCTCAACAACAGCAAACACCTTCATGCTGCCCTCATCTGCAGGTATTCTCCCAGGATCAGCCCATAAGCACAACTTCACAGAGATCTCTTTTCTGTCTCATTCACATAACTTTTCTTATTTGAACCTAAAGAGTTTATATTCAGCCATATGGTTTTGAGAATTCAAACAAACAAACAGACTATTTCTGCCCTGAACTGCTCTCCATTTGTTTGTTAAGTGATATGTGCTAAGTATCTACACAATAACAGATTACCTACTTATGGTCTGGCCTAGCATATCTACAGAGGTTTGATCTCCAGGTTAAGAAGTTCAAACTGCCGGGGACTCCCTCTCTACTCCTCCCTTTCCTTGGTTAATCCATGGGGTAGAGTTTTATACCATAGGTCAAACCAACACAAAATCATTTCCATGCAGGCAAAGCTGTTAGAGTATATGACACTGGCTCTGGTGCCACTTGGGTTTAGCTTGATCTTCCACTGAGCTGATTCAGTTCTTCTGCTCAGCTGAGTTCACTCGTCAACAGGGCAAGAGCTACACACACAGAGAAGTAAGCTTCCCAGCCCTTGCCTGGATCATGTATTTGGAAAGGCAGATCCCTGAGCACAACCCCTCAATCCTCCCCCACTGATTTCAGCCAGGTTAGCTAACACACGATTTACCCATAGGAAGATGATTGTTATCTACCCCCTTTTGTCCCCCCCTGCACCTGTTCTTAAATGCAAACTCTGACACTTCACTGCATAAATATTACTTACACTGGAGAGAAAACAGCTGAGCTTTGCTGCATGTAAATCTGTTCATATATTGTCACCTTGCACCCACATATGCAATGAGGGCTGTTTGGAGGCAGCTCACTGTACCTGCTAAAATGCCGATAACAATACCTCTGTGCGAGTCAAGGGCTTGGCGACAAAACCCCTGCAGCTACCCTGGCACCAGTGTGCAGACCTTGCCTGTAACACAAGAGTTCAGATTACAACTCAGAGCACTCTGCTGAGAGCTGGGGATGCTACACACATTGTTGCAGGTCTGATGGTCAGCTTCAGTCAGCTTTCAAATACTCATCTTGGCTATATTAATGCCAGGTGGTGAAAAGGCTGTTTAAAAGTANATATATATATATATTGTCAGGTGCCAGTATGAAACAACAGTTTCAGTATTATCTTTTATGAATCTGTTCTCTAATTCTAATCAGATTCTTCTCACCAAGGCTCCCTATCAGCTGAGGACAACAGAGGACGACCAGCTGTCTAAAGCCATTTCAAATATAGTCACAAACAAATAGTTATATTAATATTAAACACATAGCAGTTTCAAGAGCATGGGGTTTTTTTAATATAGTTCACACTATTCTTTTGAAGAGCCAATAGTGCTTTTGTTGCCAGCTCCTTTTAAACACTCTGGATATTAACTTTTCTACTACTGCAAGCCTTTGACAACTTCCAGCAATATTCTCCAGACGGGTGTTTGCATAAAACGTGTATTACGAAGACCTTGGGCAGATAGCTAAGGAGTTTTAGCTTGTGCATATTAGCAGCCCAAGTGCTCAAATGCCACGGAGGGTCTTGCAGATCCTGTGACTGGCTCCCCAGTGCTGAAGAATCCTGTTCCTTTATTGGTGGCACAACCGGAGAAATGTTAAATGTTGCTCATAAAGAACCATGTACTCTGTGTGAGTGGATGTGAGATGAACAGAGAGCAGCAAACCAGTTCATCCCAGCTTCCTGCTTGCCCCTTGGTGTTTCTGTGGTTGCAGCTCTCCCCTTTGTGTGAGCTTCTCTGGTCCCCATGAGGATGGTGAGACAGTCACTGTCAATTAGCCCAGGAAGGGAGAGGCTAATTGTACCAATTAGCACTGGAGCACCAGGTGGGGAGACTTAGAAGCCACACAAGAAAGGACCAATAAAATGACTGCCAGAGTCAGCAAGACAGCATCATTTGTGGCCAGGAAGGTAAGATGGACCTGCTGATGGCACCTGTATGTGTCTTTTGTTTCAGTTTTGAAATAGTCTTTTCAAAGCACTAGAAGAGAAAGAAGGGATCAGTTGAATCTGTGGTATGAGGTGTCTTTACAGGGGTAGCAGGGGAAGGAAGAACGCAAGTACAGCCATCAGTACCAGCCTTGCCATCTTCCCTCATAGCTCATGTGGTCCAGAGCAGCCTCATTCTCTCCTGACTTCCAATGAAGTCTCCATAGAGAGGACTAGAAGTGCTGTGTAGCCACATTTCACAATCTTCATCCACATATGAAGCACTATAAGGTCCTCATGGGGTCTCACTCAAAGTATAATGTCTTTCCTAGCTCAGGTTTTCTTCCTGTAGCTCAAGGTTCCTACATGGAAACAACTGTAAATGGAGGGCACCTCTATCCCCTCGTGCCCTGGATTCAAGCTGTATTACACTGACACGTGCTCAAGTGACAGACTAATACACCTGATCACAGTAGAACACACTACAAGAAGACTGTTGCAAAACACTCAAAAATTTCATTTTGGCAACAATCATTTTTCTCTGTGTTTCAGTGCAGTACTTAAATCGGACTCCAGGACATTTTGCAGTGATGTGCACAGTTCCATACTTTTGAAAGACAGAGGCTGGCAAAGATCCTCATTATAGGTTACTTTTTCACTGTTGTGCATCCATGATGCAAATTTTCACTCTAAAAGCACACTGTAACAGTACATGCCAGTACTCCAACAACAGCCCAAAGCAACCATCTAGAATCCAAAGAATGAAAACAACAGAAGTATTGAGTCATACAAACTAAACTTACGTGTACTATCAAGCTTATTGGGTGGTGTTTTATACCAGATCTTCTCGCTGAAAGGTAGGACTTGTCAGTCTGCCCACACCGCATGTGCAAACCCACAGGTAGACCTTTGCCCTTAGCAGGCCATGGAGCAGGGCTGTGCAGAAGACATCTGATATTTTCCACTGAAGCCACTCCACTTTCTAGAAAGGAAGACAAAGTTTGATTTAGCAGATGTCAGGACTATGTACACAGCATCCTGCTGTTTGTTTCCACTTACCTAAAGGAAGGACACGTTCCTACCATCCCAGCCCCATGGCTGTGACCCAACTAGTGCTTCACATGAGCTGCACAGACAGCCCCTGCAGCATAAAGCAGAACTGAAGGGTGACACTGTTGAGCATGCCCCCAAAGGTAAGAGTCAGAGTACTCCTTATTTTCCAGCATTTCTTTGTTAGTGAGTGTTAGTGCTGTTCAAAGGGACCACTTGCTGCATGGAGAGCACCAGTGAGAACCTCAGGGCTTTAAGCTGGCAGGGTCATGGAGACATTACGATGCCAAGACATTGTACCTAAGAGGTTGTGTCTAGTTTTCACATGAGACTGAGCCTTATGTCCACCCACCCAGGCAACAGGGGCACTCGGGAAGTCTGGGCTACCCTTTCTGACAAAGACTGAAACTGGTCACTCTGCCAAAGCCTCACTTTCTGGGGTAGTATAAACCTTTTGAAAAACAAACAAACCAATCAACCAACCCCTTGAGGCTCACAAAAGACCAGTGAACCATAAAGACCTAGTGAGATAGTCTGGGTCCAAATTAGCAGCACTGAACAGCAGGTCAACAGTGCAAAACCTTTCAGCTTTTTGCTACCGGTATCAGAGGAAAACCCAGGTACATTTAATCTCCAGCACCTTTCCACAGTTTAATAGTAAATGGCCTACATTGAATAGCTGGCAACACATGCACTCTCCTTGTTTTCCTTCCTTGTTAAATGTTTCCTGGCACGGTGACAGGTAAAGCATAATACAGCTTGGCAATATGGCTTTTACTTGGTGCAACAGCTCCTCTGTGCTACGCTGCAGTACATATTACTGTGACAAGGGGCTTTATTCTGAATTATCTGCACATACTAAAAGCCAGTGGGAAATTGGAAGAGAGTTTAGTGAAAACTACATAAGATTTTGTCACTGCTGAGCGGAAAATTTTGAATGGAAATCACTGAGTATAGGGCTTAATCACAGCTCCTTCTGCTCAGCGCACTATGGAAGGCAGCCCCAGCCATTAAAAATTCACTTGGGAAAGGTGGATGGTTATCCAGCATTAAACATGTTTCTGTGGCACTGCATTCTTCAGCTCGCTTGGGGAAGTAAGTCATCCACTTTTTAACCCAACAGTGCTTGTTGATAAAAACAGTACAGAGAGCTGAATGGAGCACTTACACAAAGCTGATAGTTGAGATGGAGAGGATTTATCCTGTGACAGGGGAACTAGGTAGGCCTTAAACAGTGCAGACTTCTAAACATGGAGACAATCAGATGATGCAATTATTTCTTTTCTTAGAGGATAAATGAGTGATGGAGAGCAGAAAACCATGCAAGCCTGGTGCTGCAGAAAACCATGCGAGGCTGGCTCTGTGCTGCTCTTCTTGGAGATAATCTTCCTCAATGCCACTGTTGTACCTCACGAAGGCATTTTCACTTGGCAGCTCTCTGAAATTTAGGAGCTGTTCTGCATTTCAAATTTATGAGTTATTTTGTACCTGGATGCTGCTGTTAAACAAAGGTCTTATTTGCTCCATGGGATGGAGATAAAATGCTAAAAACTTTTTGACTGCTACAAGTTGGTGTTGAGAGACAGAGGTGAAGAAAACAACTGAGAGGAAAATAGAGACATTTTTGAGCCAGAGGGTTGTTCTGTTTTCTCTCTATGAGGGGCTTTATTCAATGGTCATCACTAGGGTGTTAGGGTTCTTTTCAAAACATTTTCCCTTGAAGATTATGCCAGTTTAAGCACAAAATTATCATCTCACCTCATATTTCCAAAATTTTTAAAACCGATTTGGAAAAATTCAAGTTCAGGTAATTTTTACCATCCCATACACTCCAGAGTCCTCAGATGTCCTCTGATATGGAGCTTGAAGATTAGTTTTTATTAAATGAAAAGACTGGTGTCTTTAATGTCTCAGTTGTCATCAGGAATTATCACAGGAAGACAAAAACAATCTCTATGGTATCCATAACCTCAGCATAACCCAGAACCTCTGTAGAGAAGAGGCATGTGAAGCACTGTCAGAAGTAGCATTAAGGAAACAGGTGACCACAGTCTTCAGATGTTGCCTATCCTTCACCACAAAGGACATCCACTACACAGGGCAACCAAGTAAGCTGGATTACCAGAAGAATGAATAAAGGGAAGAAATGTTTTTTTACCATTATTTCTTCATAAAATCCTGAAGACTCACGTTAAATGAAGATATTCCAGAATAAATACAACTATGCAAAAAAAAAAAAAACCCCAAGGAACAATGATGGACCTGCAGTTATCATGGCCATTTCTGTCAGATGCTTATGACCTCCAAGCAATTGAAAAAATGTCCTCACCAGTTGACTCTCAGCTGAGTAGCCTCCAGCTGTACTCCCTGCTATATGACTTGGTACCAACCATACTTTGAAGAGACAAAACATGCTTTATAAGTAGTTGGTCAGCAGAAGAATTATTTCTTAGGTTTTTTATTAATAATGTAGGACATCAGTGATCTTGGAAAACATCAGTGCTCTGCTTGAACAGAACAGGCGTTAACATCTTTGTTGCTGTTTCTTGGCTGGAGACAAATGTTAGTGAGGTTAGATGGAAAAGGCAAAAGTGTATGGACATACAGGAGTCAGTGGAAAGCACTTGCTACTTCCTTACGCTTGTGTGGGGTCTCAATCTGTATTCTGGAAGCCTTTTACATTATAGTTACTCCATGAGTAAGTATATGCCAGTGTCATCTCTTAGGAATCAAGATAAAGAATACGCTCCTGATATTTAGGTGATGATGTCTGAATAGTCCTCTCATGGCACACAAAATAAAGTGCATTAGGGAAGAGCAATAAATACCATCAACTGCTCTATTGAATTGAATTTTTGAAGGGTGCTCCTGTTTCAGATGTTAATGGAGTGCCTTAATTTTCCTTGAAATGGTCACAATAAACTCAGGCAAGTGTAATTCACGGATGAGGCATGGTGTTTGCTGCTGAAAAAACTCTGTGTGTTCTTAACGCCTAAAAAAATAGATTGTTCAGCAGCAGATCATCTGTGTAAAAATGTGACCTCTCTAATGCTTCCAAGCTCAAAATGATTTGTTGAGTGTCATTTGAACAAGTTAAAGCCTCACAGTTTACTAAAGGACGTGTTTTGTATTCTAGTCCAAGTATGACTACACCAGAAAATGTTTTCCCTGCATCATCCAAAATACCAAATGTAAGGGAAAATTTTGCTTCAAACTTCCATGAAGAGCCAAATTCTCTCCACCCACAATAATATACAAACTACACAGTAAATCACCCTTCTGAAAACATCTAATCCACTTTGTACTTTGAATCCAATGTTTAAAGGCTCTTATTTCTTTCAAAGAATAAAACTGCCCTGAGCTCATAGACAATTTCACCTTGAGAACCTCATAGAGGAAACTATTTGGGGGCTAGAGAGGTAAGACTATGATCCAGGTGATCCTGGGGCCCTGCAGCTCTCAGGTCCATCCCATCAGCCAGTCCCATAATGAGAAACATCAAAGAAAGCTTCTTCCTGCAGAGAAGAGACCTGTGCTTGGATTACACTTGCGCAGTATCAGACTTTTTCCAGATATAAGAAATTTGCTGGTGTTGGTCTTCATCTACCTTTCTTCTTTCCAACTTTTTTGTCTTTGCTTGCACAGGGACTGCTTCTGCAGCTGCTAGAGAAGTCACTAGCAGACTTCTCTGCTCATACTGTGGAAACAGTCTCTAAGCTCACTGCCCCAATTATATGGACAGATGATATCAGGTTTTTCTGTATTAATGTGATAAAGTTGAGAAGTGGGGCTAGCAAGAAGGCTTGTAAGGGGAATGGTCCTGATTTGCTCAAGATCTTGAGGTGAAGGATGGTATGAATTTGTCAGGAAGCCAAAACAAGTAACCTCATTCATGGCTCTTGTGCTGAGAAATAATTCTAAGCAGAAAAAAAAAATCTTCCCAGATTCTTGCGGATCCTGCACTGAAACCAGTAGGACTGTTAAAGCAAGGAAAGAGGTTAAAAAACAAACCCACTTCACTGGGCCAGCAGATACAAGGCAGAAACCAGCTGGAGGAAGCCTGGAGCTGCTCCTAGGGTATTGCAGCAAAAAAACCAAAACCAAAAAACCCTCATTCTGCCACAGCAGATATGAGAGAGTTTTGAAGAGGTTCATTGCTGTAGGATAATCAGTCTTTAAGCAGTGATTAGCTGATATCAAAGTTATTATGGGATTAATCATGTATTACCCAGCGCACGTACCATCTGATGCACTTTCAGAAAAAAAAGCACCTCACTAGAGGTGCCATCTAAATGGCAGGTGTAGGTGATGTTTCTTATTACGCAGGTGTTACTAAGTGATCTGGAAAGAAAAGCGTCTGTAAAATTCAAATCTTATAAATTATTAGGCAGACTTTATCTATGTTTGTGTAACAATTTCATCATTTGATCAAATACTAGCAGATTCCGCAATATGTCATCCAAGTATCCCCAGTTTATCTATAATGATTTTCCTCTTGTCAGCTCATTTCTTGAACCTTTGCTGGATCTAGTTTCAATGGTACTATAAACAATCATCATTGCATTGTAAAACTGGAAACTCTCCACTAAAATAGTGTTTTGATCTGGGTTGCCATAGTAATAAGTCTGTGCTCCCCTCTTTGGAGGCCTTGTTATATGAAGTATCTGTGATTTGCTCAGAATGGCCCCAGTTCATCTGTCAAAGTGGGTTTTTCCTTTTTTAAAATAATGATCTAGAAAATCCCACAGTGGCAACAAATATTTTACAACCATAACGAGAAACATTGTATCACTCAAGCTTTGTAAATCTATGCCATTATTGCATTAGAATAAATCACTTTCCTTAGGTATATTACTTAGAAATATGCAATTCTAATTTTAGAGCGTGTATTCAATAGGGGGTATTTATTTTTTATGTAAAGAGAATTATTAACTTTGACTTCAAAAATACATCACATGTCAGATTGTGTTTAGAGGCCCTGCAGCAAAAAGGGGAAAAAAAAAAAGAAAAAAGAAAAAAAAAAGAAATTCTTTCTTATTTCTATCAAAATACTGCAAACACCCACTCAGTTTCAGATTTAGTTACTCTATTGCATTCCTAAGTGCTGATTTTTATAATGAGATCAGATATTACCACAGATTTTACAACAGTACCCTCAGATAAATGATATTCAGATTACAAACTTGTAAAAATTAGAAGTCCTGAAAATACATCAATGACACTATGAAAATATATCACTGTACATTATTTTAAATAAAAATGCTCCAGTCAGTTACAGTAATTTGATACATGAACTATGATATTTCCTCCTGCAGGAACGAGAGTAAACAAACACTACATCACCACGCTGCTGACAGACTCCACAGAAAGAAGTGAGGACGGAGATTATATTTTATCTAAGACAAATGGTTAAGTTGGTTACTTTATCTAAGTTGCTACCAGCTACAGGATTATGCCATGTAATTCACTGTCAGCTACTGCCTCATAATACCTGACAGGGGAATATTAAAATCATCAGCAAGAGAAAGTATGGAAGGGATCCATCTGTATTCGATGAATTCTAATTAAAAAGTAATTACCGTACAGCGAGGGATCTGCCAGCCCCCTCCCCACACATGTAACGGCAAACTCCTTGGCAAACAAGGGGGAAGGTGGGTGGCAGTACATATGCATATTTCCTTACATTGCACTGGTGGCTTAGTCCTAAGTAGCGCCACATCATGGGAAGTCTTCGGAAATAGTTTTATATCATTTTGCCAAGTGGATCCCCAGAAGACGCTGCGGGGGCAGAGGTGCTACACATCTTCTGTTATAATTGACCTGGGCTTTGAGATTTCGCTGTCATGAAGTATCCCAGAATGGTGCATGACGGGAAGAAACTTGTTATTCCTCCAGCAGTGCCAAATGGACAAGATCAAGTAGGCCTGGGACTTGAAAAAAAGGAAGAAATATTGACAGATAAGTATCCACTCCAGTAAATGACAGGCAGGCACAGGAAGCTTGATTTCCTTAGGGTTCAGAGGTAATCTATTAACCTTAAAACATTTCAGTGTAAATTTAATGGTTTGTTGGTTTTTTTATTCTCTTTTAATGCGAAAATATGTTTAATTGAAATCATTAGGTCTGTCTTGATTTATTTTTCTTCCCTTTCAAATTAGCAGTGTGGGAACAAAAACCCACCCACCCATGACTAAAAAAAAGCCAGAAATGGACTAAATTCAACCCAAAATATTTATTCATTGGATTATCAAAATCGTATCTGTAATGCAGTTCAAGAACATTAAAGGTGTCCTCTGAGAAGCTGTCATTTTTATGGTATTGTGACTGGCATTGAAACACTTGTTTTGCAATTCTTTGGATGACACCTCATCAACAGCCAGGGAAATACTAGAGCAAATTGACATTAATAAGGTGGGTTGGACTAATTTGCCCCTTGAGACTACTGTCTCATTTAAAGAACTCAGCATCAGCCCAGCTAGTGCCATGATAGTGCCCCGGGGACCAGGAAGAACAGGGTTCTCCTGGGTGCTGCATACACGGACACATTCTCACACATCCTAGGCCCAGGACGGAATGCCAGGTGTTTGTGCTCGTGTGGTTCAGAACAGAAGGAATACAAGCACTCTGGATTCAGACTCTACTATAGAAGTTTTCTGTCATTTCTGCTTTGAGGTGTCCTCACCTTTCCACTGTTTGCAATGGCAGTTTTCTTCCACTCCACTTCTGGGAGTTTTTTTGCACTGAGAAGTGTCCTCTCGGCCAGAAACAGATTTGCTGCTTCACCTGAAATTTGTCAGTGTTTGGCTGAGACTCCAAATGGTTAAAAATAAATAAATAAATAAATAAAAAATCATTCTTGGTCTCACCTGCATGTCCCACTGCTGAATCCTGTATCCTGCTAGGCTTTCTGGGTCAGCCACATCCAGACTTGCAGCACAACAGCAGCAGTTTTGCACATTGCCCCAGGGCCCTGCTAAAGAGGTTGCTGGAACAGAGAAGTAAGTGGGATGAAGAGGCCAAATTCCCTCCACCTTGCAGCTCTCTAGACAGACTGTAGTCCTCTCCTACAACCCATTCATATCCTCTGTTGCAGGGCCAGCATGAGGAAAAAGCTTCGCAATAGAATGCAAAAAGGAAAAAGGGGATGAATCCCCTTGACCTCACCGTGCAGTCCACCTCCAACTATTCTTAACTGACATCTTTCTTGCTACAATTTACACTGATTACTGTTTGGTCTATCTTCCCTGGGGGACATATTACTTATATGAATTGAACACAAGGCCCAGGCTATTCCCTCCTTTCTTGACACATATTTTTTCAGTATTTGTTAAAGCCTGTTACACTCCCTCAGTCCCTCTTTGTCCAGGTTGAATTTTGCCACTCAGTCTTCTCTAGAAGGCTGCTTGCCAGACTACTGCTTGTTGCTGTTGTTATCCTTTGGACAGTTTTTAAATGATCAGCCTCTTCTGAGGATTTGCCTCTTATTCTGCCATCACATCAAGCCAAATAAGGTAAAAACTGCTCCTGGAAATTATGTTGATGTGTGCTGATGAAAGAGAGAGGTTTACTGTTTACTGAGGCGGGCAGAGACTCACAGAAAGATGATACAAGTTTGGTCCCACTGATCCACATTACCAAGCATGGGGTTTAACCCTGGAATGATCAATACTCTATGGTAACCCCCTCGAAACATATGCTTAGCACGAAGTATGGGAGTAATTAATTACACTTAAGGAAATACAATGTGTGGATTCAAGTTTACTTCTGCATCATTACAGGAACTAGTACCACTTATATTAAAACTAAACAAATCTCCGAAATATAACTTAATACTTCAAATAATTTAAAGTTTTAATATTTTCTCCTAGTTCTACTTGTATTTTAATATAATTAAATTATATTCCCATTTGATGTGTTCTCTTGTTAAGTTACATGGCCTAATTCTCATTTATACCAGGACTGCTTTTGGCAATAATATGTAAATTAGATGCAATAGAATATACTACCACTTAAATGTCCCTCTGCTCCATCAGAGTGATGTAACATAGCATTAGTATAAATGAATGCTGGACCTCAGCTTTGTAGATCCACACTGACTGTCCAAGTTTCAGGTCATAGCATGATCTAAAAGCAGGTGTAATTGCATTTCCAGTAAACTATTACTATACTCATAATGCTATAACATACATTTTCATAAAATAGTAATGTAGATTTGTGTGTGTGTGTATGTATAATTTTGTGACTTTGAGAATATTAGAAGAGGTAATGTGTTGAACTTGGATTCTGAATTATGCCTTAATATCTACTTGCTAATTACTATCAGGTCATCTGCATTGGTATGCAGCCAGTTTATAAGAGATCTCTCCTGACCCATCCTCCATTTGCTGGCTACACCCACACTTTCCATCAGCTCAGCATGGACACGGTGTTATTCTCAGTTTTCTCATGCTGCGAGGGGTTAGGAGGCAAAAGCTCACATACCAGATTCCTATCCTATCTCTGAACTCTTTTTCTGCTCATCTAAAGTCTCCTAATTGTAACCGTGCAGAACATAATGGGGAAAGTGTATTGACTTGTTTAATTTAAAACAGCCTATTTGAACTATCTTTACAATAACTACTTGTTTCAATAATTTATTACCATGATGCTATACCTGACAAAACCATTCAGATAACTAGAGCAATGTGCACTTTAAGTTTAAAGTCAAGGTCTTCCTTGCTCATTTTAATGACTTCTCTTGTGCACAAGATATTAATATTCCTGTGAGCAAACACAGCACTGACTCATTAATCAATAAGAGCTGGCTCCTCTACATAATAACAATAGCTGTACTAGATAATTAACTTTTGTTCCATTGATTTTAGTTTGTACATAATTTCCAGTGGCTGACACTGGATAATAAAAAACCTTTGCAGCTGACAGGCACCTTTTAAAATCCTTTTTACTAGTTTAGGAAAACGATCCACACCAACTGTTATAAGTAAAACACAGTGTAGATGTTGGCGTGTGTCCGTGCCATGTTTAAAAGGATGCAGCTGACAATAAATAAAAGACCTAATAAATATTGTAAGGCTTCGGTGAGTCCTGCTGTTAAATTGTAGCATAGTGAAGGATTTGCATTTTCCTGTTGTGTAGTTACAGGCAGGCTAGAGTGTCTACAATTAAATGAGTACTCTAGATAACTGGCAGGGTTTCTCAGTTCAGACTGGCATAAGAAGCACAGGTGTGTTTGAGCACCAGCTTTTTTCCCCAAAAACTGTTCTCCGTATTAGGCCAGTCCAGCAAAGGTGGCAACATCAGAAACTCTACTGTAGCCCTCAGGGGCTTACTGTGGAGTGAGGTACAGTGCTACCTGTGCTAGGACACAAAAGAAAAGGTGATTTTAAATCTAGTTATTTCAGTCACTTAGTTTACAACATGGTCACAATGACACCAGTTTGCTTGTCATTAGCAGAGCAGACTGTAGAGGGAAAAATCTACTGCAGAGAAGACTTGTAGACTTCAAAATCTGCTTTCCTTCCAAAAGGAAAGTAAATATGGGGGGCAAGAAAAGAAGTCTCAAATCACTTCAAATGTTTTCTTTTGGCATTTTATGTTTTTAAATCGTCTTGTTATCTAGAATACAAAGCAGCATTAAATAAGCTATACATACAACTATTTTCAAAAGCAAAAGCTGAAATATTCTATTTCATAAATATCAATCTGCCTGAAAAATCATGAGTTTCTGCCACCCTCATATTTCTTACTGACTGATATGAGATGTTGGGGAAGCAAGTCTGGCATTCTGCAGCATTTCAGCTATGATGGAAGTACATTTTCTGATAGAAAAATTGTTCCACTGACTTTTCTACAGCAGATATTTAGATGTGGATATTAATTCTGAAATAAATCATGCTTATAATCTTGTAAATTAAGAGAGTTCAGTATAACATGCATACCATAGGTTTTATCTGTGGCTTACTCTATTTTTATGATAGTTCCTTTTATGATACTGAGTGTTGCAGGGGGCATTTGACTACATAAATAATTGCATTAGCTGAGCTACCATGATTTGCCCAGATGAAGACCACCTCTTAGATCTGATGTTGACACAGCATGCTCGAAATGTGAGCATAAACCATTTGTGCAGTGTATCTGCTTTTAATTTCGAAGACCAAGGTAGCTTTCTCTCTTACACTCCACACAGACAATGCCTCGATTAAGCCTTAATTCGAAAGCTAAAACATGTGAAACAACGTCACATCATATGACCTATCAGAAGAAAAACATAGGCTACTAAGTGAGAAATTACTTCTATTATACAGTAAGCTCTTTAGCAGGAATAAAATATACTTCAAGACAAAGGCCCGTCAGCTTCTATATAGAAAGGAAAACATTCTTGTGTTCAAAATTGTGGAAATGTCAATATTTCAAAAGGTAGTTTTACGGTTCATTCAAGCACTGATAAGAAATCATTACACTTTTTAAGAATATTGATGATTACAGAGAGGCATTTAATGGAGGGAAAGCCTTTTTTTTTTTTTTCCTTCCCCAGTTTGTTAGTTTGTGCATGTCTAATTGACTCTTCGAGACTCTTGCATCAGTCACTAAACACAGTTTTAAGCAAACTTCTCCAGCTTACAGAAATTTCCTTCCCATGTTTCTCCAGTAAGTACTGTCAAGTCGTAGACAGAGTCTCATTCAGGACATACAAGAAAAATCAGCAAATAAATCACCTGTTTTTTCCCTACAAAAATAGGCTACCCAAGGATCAGACTTAGTAGATTAGATATCAGGTTTGGAAGATGTAGGTTTCTGGACAAAGTGAGTTCACCTCTTTGGCTATCTAGGTAGGTCATGAGGATTGCTTCTGTGACTGCCGTTAGATCCTGCTTGCTTTATCTGGGCATCAGGGCTGAGAAGAAAGGTGAATACAATATGTGAAAACTTATCTCTAACGGCACAAAGCAATGCAAAGGTACTCACTGCCTTCAATGGGGCACTCTCTCATGAAGCTTCTCCCATTTAGGTTGTAGGACTATCCAGGGAACAGAGAGACTTGTAGTACAGCTGACAGCACATGAATAGCTGTGAATGTTGAATGCGTTGACTGAACTCTGCAAAACTCTGCAAAAAACTTTATTAAAAATGACCTTCAAGGCTATTGCAAACTTCTGTGGCATGCAAAGAACTATTACGTTGTGGTGGGTTTAGGAAATCCCCCTGGCCCCCAACTCCCCCCCAAATGAAAATTTGCCAGACCAGCTCTGACAGCTTGGAAGTAAGATAAAGCTGTATTTTACAGCAAAGTTAAATTTACAAGCATATATACAAAATATATTTACATGTATTTACAATTATATATAATTTAGAAATAACACAGAAATTCAATCTTCACACTGGACAAAGAAAGGCCAGAAGGGGCCAATGCCACCCTCTCTCTCCCCAGACAGAAAACTATCAAGATCTCACATGTTATCTGATCAGTTAAGGTTAGTGGAGGAGTTAGAGAGGAGCAAAGGAACAGTGAACACGGACAGTGCCCAAGAGCCAAGGGAATGAAATTGTTTATACATTGGCTTTGTATACCAATTAGGAAACCAATTAATGATACAGATGTTACCATTACTATTCTTTCACATCCTATTTCCTACTCATTCAGATTCTGCACTGAAATTTCAGGAAAGTCACTATTTCTCTTATTGGATTTTTCCAATAAGCCCTAAACTACTANGAAATTCAATCTTCACACTGGACAAAGAAAGGCCAGAAGGGGCCAATGCCACCCTCTCTCTCCCCAGATAGAAAACTATCAAGATCTCACATGTTATCTGATCAGTTAAGGTTAGTGGAGGAGTTAGAGAGGAGCAAAGGAACAGTGAACACGGACAGTGCCCAAGAGCCAAGGGAATGAAATTGTTTATACATTGGCTTTGTATACCAATTAGGAAACCAATTAATGATACAGATGTTACCATTACTATTCTTTCACATCCTATTTCCTACTCATTCAGATTCTGCACTGAAATTTCAGGAAAGTCACTATTTCTCTTATTGGATTTTTCCAATAAGCCCTAAACTACTACATAAGTCAATGAAATAATTTGTGTGAAAGACACTGTGACAGTGTCTAACCATGGAAGTGGAAAACAAAAAGAGAATCTTGCATGTACAGACAGTTATGGTCCAATGCAGTGAGCTTGGGTTGCTGAATACGATTTAGAGCTTATTATTTTTATAAGAACTACAAAGGGGAAAGAGTTGATGTTTGTTTCAGTCCAAAATACAATCCAGAACCAAGGCAAAGTGAGGCAAATAGTTTTCAGGTTCAACGTCAAGAACAACATTCTATGCAAAGCTTCTGTGATTACAGAAAAATGTCTCCCACTCTGAATATTATCTCACCTCAGCTCTCACTGCTGCTCCAGAGGACTAGAAGCAGAATTATGGGGCTGTGTGGAGAGATCATGACACTTCTAGCCTCCATTTTGCTGAACCACAGGGGCAGATAATTGGGATAACATGACTGACAAGCATGCGAAGTTTTAGTTGCTTATTGGCATCCAGGGCCTTTGAAGATTTACTCAATACCAGTGAGAAAAGCCATGCCAGTCTTATCAGCTGGTGTGCAGTAGTCCTCCTTGCTCTCAGATGGATCTGGAAGGCATCATTCATCCCCTGCTCCCACTGGGCCAGATGTGGCTAACCACAGAGGCAGGCAGCAAGGCAGATAGCTACCTGCAAATGGCTGTACCTCCTCAGGAGATTCCAGGTGGGCTTGAATGCATGCAGATCTCCCACTGGTGGAGATCTGGCTGCAGAGTCCATGGGATTTGGTACCACCTCGGGTAAACCACGTGGGGCCTGACAGGTCACCAACCATTTTTTTCCAGAAAAGGTCCCGAACTCCAAAATTAACATAACTCCATGGCCTACCTATTATGAGCTTTTATCACAGTTATTTTTTTCCCAATTCCTTATTATAACAATGCTACCTGAGGTTGGCTTATAGACCAAGTGTATCTTTCTCAACATTTAGCTTGAATGAGCAAATTATTTACCAAAAAAGAAGAGTTGTTTGTAGTCTAAACTCTTTTAAACTTAAACAGAACCATACTCCCTCCCTGCTCCCCATAATAAAGTATCATAAATACAAAGGAAATTACTCCATCTAGAGTATTACTACTCACTCTGGTATTTTTAGACAAATACTTCATTTTTTTTTTTTTTCCAGCTTGTAGTTCAGGCCTCAGAAATGTTCTCTATGAACAGGAGCAAAATTACTTCAGTGATCTTCAAATTCTTCCTTTAAAACTCTACTTTGCCTACAGGGGAAAAAAATAGGAAAAAGGAAAAGACGCTTAGAGAGGTTGCATGCTTAAGACTACAGGATATAGAGCTCTCTCTTGCCTGTCAGAGCTGAATGTACTTCCTTACTCTCTCCATGTGCTGGCAGATAGGTGTAAATGCAGTCTCATGCTCAGTGCCAGCACAAGTTGGTCTCTGTCCATAAAACGGACATGAGTGCTCTGTTAATATGGAAACTAAGTGTGAGATCCTTTTCTCTTCTGATAAAATGTCATCACAGTGACATTCCTGATTCATCCTGAACCAGGTAAGCAGCTGGGCCAATGTTTTCTGATGTTGATGTTTGCACGAAATACAACTTCCAGCAACTGCAAATTCCGTCTGACTTTAAATGTGAAAGCCTGAAGAAGCTAAACTCCTTCATGTCAGCACATGAGTCGCATTGTGATTGCTCAGATCTGGCAGAGCAGCACACTGCTGTTTTATGCAATGGAAATATGTGCCCCCACCCCCCCCAGCAAAATACCATTAGTAGAGAAATCTAGATTTTTGTTAGTGTGCCGCTTGAGTTCTCAGGATACCTCTTTATTCACACATGAGGAGTGTTTCTTTCTCCCGAAAATCCAAATAGAAGTGTGTATGTGCTAGGAGGGATCAGAGATTGTGGCCAGATTGACTTCCTTCCTGGTTTGTTTTAAAGCATTTTTTATTATTTCCCTACTCTGAGTCACACCTTGGAAAAACATCTCTTTCTCACTTGATTATTGATTTTTTTTTTTTTTAAACAGTCTCTTATCTTTAGGCATGCATGCTGGTGTCTCCAGAAGTGTTCATGTAAAGACTGGTGTCATATACCACCAGCTACAGAAATTACAAATGCAGCTGTGTCTTCAGTTACCTTTAGTTGCATTAGAACATATGAGTTGCTAAGAAAATATAGTGCCCCCACCGGAAGGTTTAATACCCAGTTCGAAGTTTATCCAGGTAATCCACATCAGGATTAGTGGCACTGCGAACTAAGGATCTGGCAGCAACGAATACTAGTTACTCACAGAGAGAACTATTATACAAGACTGTTCCTTAGATCTGCACAACTTAAACACCTGCATTAAACATTTCCTGCTGACAGTGTTGTGCAATTCTTTTCCTTGAAAAAGCCAATTTCCTCATGTCCCAAAAATGTTACAGCCTTAATATATTCTCACAGCAACTGTTGCAGGATTTCGAGGCTACCTAAAAACCTTGAAGTCTTTTTCTTAATCTGCAAATGCTCACTGGAAAGAAACCCATGCCATGTTTTGTTGGATCTGGACTGAAAAGAAGGTGTTTAGGGACATCCATCCTCAGAAGTGAGCTGGTTAAGTAGGAGAAGCTTTAGTCTCTAATTCTGAGTCAGTCAAACCTTGAGACAAAGTAGTATTTTAGGAACGTGGTGTTGTATATTTTGGAAAAAATTATTGTCTGTGTGATGTTTACCTCTTCTGTTCCAGAATGGTTCTTCATATGCAGACTAGGTTAAATATACTTAGTGCCTCTATCACCAATTTTAATTCTGCTAGGAGGCTGCTTTACAGGATCTGGACACAGGCAAAAATATAACACGACCTCAATATTAGCACAGCAGCAATATAGGTGGGATCCTCTGCTTCAAACTAGGCATTCTGGAAGACACAAAGAGATAACTACACCTACCTCCTCTGATTCCCTGTGAAACAGCTAGGAAGTGACTATTCCCTACACTAAAGTGAGCCTTTATTTTTGGTATCTTAAATCATGCATGAAATACAAGTTTTTGGTAGAATGCACTGAAACTGAGAGAAAGCAGCACATTTAAATTTTATTCTAGGTGGTTCAGTTAATCCCTGCAAAATGGGAGGACTGTAAACATTAATTTTTCATTCAGATAGCCCCTATTGAATGTATCATCGCTAGTAACCAGAAATTTAATCTATTTTTAACAGAAAAATTGATACTGCAATATGAAACGTGAAGTAACACATTTCTGTTTTGCAAAAGACTAAGCTGTGAAAGACAGTATTGTAGTCTAGAAGCAGACTGGAAAACATGAAACACTATGCCAAATATTAGAAGTAATCTACATGTTTACCAAAGCCTAGATCATTTTGGAGCAGCAATTATTCACTGATTGTAGGCACTCTTATTTTGCTTTTTGATCTATGTTTGGTATTCATTACAGTAGATGATCTCAGGATTACCACAACAATTTTTTTCCTTTGGTAAATTCTTATTTTCTGCTAATCTGGACTTCTTCCCTTTGCAAAATCTGTTTTCACCAGCCTCCCAGCCCGACTTAGGGTGACTTTGGTTTCCACAAGATTTTAAATTCTTGCATTTTATACAGTTGGCATCAAAAAAACCCTTCTCTCTGTTTTGTTTTCCCGTAGTGCAATGCATACTTTCAGAACTCATAATCCCCAAATTTGTGTGTGTATGAGGGCAAGAATGGCACCTTCTCTTGAATACTACAGGGCAAACAGCCAGACTCAAAAGGCTTTCAATATTAGGGACATTACCAAATTGTACGGAAGATTTTTTTGTATTTTCTATAAAGTCAATTATAAATACACAAAATTCAAAGTGCAGGTAACCAGAGCACACTTAGCAACAATAACAAGATTACAGCAAATTAAAGAAAGGTTGAGTTCTGTTTTCTGCCCAGTATGTTTCTGATGCTAACACAACAGCTGTGAACTGACAAAGTCACTCCAGATTGGTGGCTCAGTCTAGCCCCTGCCAAAATGAAGGTTTTGGTCTAAAAGCCTGACCTTCTTCCCACGATTTCCCATGTAGAGGAACTGACAAATTGGTGGTTCTGCATGTGTGAATACTACACCATCTTTACCTTGTAGGAATATCAGTCCCCTGAAGATCCAGCTTAAATAGGCAGGAGGACAAATAACCTTACAGCATTAAAACCCAGAAATTTGTGCTCATCTTTCTAACAGGACTACCTGGGTATCCTTTTGTTAATTGAACACTTAAAAATTGTAATTGAAGCAGTAGAAACATTGTTTTTCTCATAATCTAATCATTACGTGAGAAACATTAAACTAGACATTTGACTTTATTGATCTTTTCATAGACTAACAGTACAGGGAGTAATTTTCTGCCTAGACTAATTAATTGATAGACTAATTCATTGATTAGGTTCTCTATAGCATAGTTGGTATTGACAAATACTGAATCTTTTTCCATCAGTTGTATTAGTTTGCACCAATTACTTTGGCTGTTTCGCTTAAGCAATTATGATAGCTCAAAAGCGACAATCACATTCTCAGCGGGTGTAAATCAAGCTGCCTCTGCTGAAATCACAGCTCTGTTGTTTTACTCAGTTCAGTTATTTGGCCTTTAAGATTTAATAATGAGCTTTAAAATATCTGAACCAATAACAAGCATATCTGAGGTAAAAAGCATCATGACAGCCAAAACAAGTTGATCACAGCAATGAAGTGCATACATGCTAAAAGCTTGTGTGCAGATGCACAATTTTTCTCCTAATTTATAGATAGTCTTAAAATGCTGTTGAGTGCAATGTAAGGTACCTGCCCACAAGCATAGATGCTCAATAGCGTCACATTTTCCATGTATATGTATAGGTTATCTGAAAACCAGGTCCTAAGAATACCCTGCTTCCAAGCAGGCACTGCCTTCCAGATATATGAAAGGTAGCCCTGCTATTTCATTGTGTCTGAAATCTGTGTTTAAACATCTGTGTGTTTTTTAATAAACTTGCTGCAGGATTTTAGCAGAATATAGTGATTCATGCAGGGCTTTCTCACTTCTGCATCACAGCTGAAAGTATGCCTTGGTATCGACTCTGCTGCTTCACCTGTTGAGTAGAGCTAAGAAAGACAGAAGGCCATCAACAGTGAAAGGAAGAGAGCCACGGCTCCATAACAAGGGTTAATTTAGCTAACTTCTGTGAATTTCCAAAGTAAAGACCAAGCAAAAATAATCAAATTTAACTGATTATTCCCTGGATAGACTTGTCTTAACAAACTGCTCTTTAGGTAACCCAAGGAGTCACTGTGATATGTGGATGTTAACACAAGAAGGAGACACTGAGCTGATTTTTAAACTTATGATCAAGAAGTTTGTTTCCTTTCAGAAATAGGCCAT
>VWYK01064763.1:0-11952 GCA_013399775.1 Semnornis frantzii | reverse complement strand
CAAGATGCTGAGAGGGCTGCAGCAGCTCTGCTGTGAGGACAGGCTGAGAGAGTTGGGGCTCTGCAGCCTGCAGAGGAGAAGGCTTCCAGGAGAGCTTGGAGTGGCCTTGCAGGATCTGAAGGGGGCTGCAGGAAGGCTGGGGAGGGACTATTGACAAGGTCTGGGAATGGCAGGACAAGGGGAATGGGTTTGAAGTGTCAGAGGGGAGATTGAAAGTGGATGTGAGGAGGAAGTTGTTTGGAGTGAGGGTGGTGAGACACTGGCACAGGTTGCCCAGGGAGGTTGTGGCTGCTCCCTCCCTGGAGGGGTTCAAGGCCAGGTTGGAGGAGGCCTTGAGAGACCTGTGCTAGTGGGAGGTGTCCCTGCCTATGGCAGGGGGTTGGAACTGGATGATCCTTGAGGTCCCTTCCAACCTTCCCATTCATTGATTCTATGATTCTATAACTGGATGATCTCCAGAGGTCCCTTCCAACCCCCCAATGCTGGGATGTGTTTCCATGTCAGTCTAATGACACCAGTGGTATCTCTGCCTCTCTCCATATATCCAGCTGTGTAAAAGGCTTCCCATTTCTTGTGCTGCTGATTAAATTGTTCTGGTTGGTTGTTGCTGAGGCAGTGGTGGGTTTTAAAAGCCCCCAATTTGCAGAAGGACTTTGGCATTTAGGCTGCTAAAGTGTAAATAAAGAGGCAGGTTGCTCCCCAAACAGCTGTAACAGCCTCCTGGGCTTCATCAACCATGCAGCAGCCCTTGAAGAGGCTGAAAATTGAGGAACTTGTACCAAATTGTGCAACTGTATAAGCACAGTGCCTTATGGCAGGGCTGATGCTCATTCCCACCACGTGCCCATCAGTACCTGTCTCTGCCTTGGGTGTGCTCATCTCACTGGAACAGCCTCCATGAAGCTGAGCCTCCCTTAGCAAGGGTCACAGAAATGATGAGAGGGCTGAAACACCACTGCTAAGAGGTCAGGCTGGGAGAGTTGGTGTTGTTGAGGCTGCAGAAGAAGGAGGTCCAGGGAGACCTTCTGGTGGCCTTTCAATGCTTAAAAGGGCCAATCAGAAAGCTGGGGATGGGTTTTTAACAGGCTCTGCTGTGACAGGACAAGGGGTGATGGTTTGAGACTAAGAGAGGAAGATGAAGGCCAGAGGGAAGGAAGAAATCTGTCTCTAGTGAGGATGGTGAGATCCTCATTAGATTGCCAGAGAAGTGGGCATTGTCCCATGCCTGGGACCATCACAGGTCAGCTTGTCTGGTGCTCTACTTGTAGATGTCCCAGATGTGGCTGCAGGGGGGTTTGGACCAGATGAGCTTGAAAGGTCTCCTCACACTCAAACCATTCTATGATTCTATGATGTGTCCTATGCTACCTGCAGTCTTCTCTGATACCCACCACTGTGGAGTGGGAACCTCAGTCAGCAGACCTCTCTGTTTACCAGGACTCACTTCTCCTGGGCTTGCTGTGTGCTGAGCTGCTGTGGATGGAAATTGCCTTGCATCAGGTGAATTTAATTCTTCTGAGTTTCCAAGGAGTGCTCATGCAGAGACGTTGAGAGATGAGCATGATCTGTTCCATTCAGCAGCTCACTGAGGGTTGAAATGCAGCCTCTCAGAATGGCATCAGCTGCCACTGGAAGCTTGTGCCAGAGCTGAGATGGGGATGCATGGGGATGAGGAGAGCTGGAGTGGATCACATCATCAGTGACAGGTGAGCTTAATAGGTTGTGAGTGACACAAGTAGAGCTGACACAACACGACTGCATTTCTCACTGTGGACGCAGGCTGATTACAAGCAAGATGTGATGATTCCTTTCTCTGCAGCAGAGAAGTGGCTCTGTGAGCTCTCAGCTATCAGAGGTGGCTTCTGTCACAGGAGTGGAGTGCTCAGAGGGATGCAGCCACCCTGCAAAGCAGAGCTGGCTCCTGTTTTCAGGGCAATAGCAAAGCTAGAAACACACCAAGGGCTGTGCCCTTTGCACGGTGAATTCTCTGCATTGCCAAGGCAAAGAGACACAAGGAAACAGAGTCACAGACTGACAGCCACACCCAGGCTGGCACAGCCCCTCAGGGTCACCAAGTCCAGCCTAGAACCCTGCTCTGCAAGAGTCACCTTAAACCATAGCCCCAAGCACCACATCCAAACCACCCTGAAACACAGCCAGAGTTGGGGACTCCAGCACCTCCCTGGGCAGCTCATTCCAGTCCCTGACCACTCTCTCCAGGAATAACTTTTCCCTACTGTCCAATCTAAACCTCCTCAGCCTCAGCTTGAGGCCATTCCCCCTTGTTCTGTCTCCAGCTACCTGGAGATTGGCAACTCACAACCTCCCATGCCAGGGGAGAGGCTCCCAGAGATCTGCAGCCTCAGAAACTCTGCCCAGCACTGACACAGACCCCAGCAGCAGCAGTGGGACTAGAAACAAACAGGTGGAGATAAAGCCACCAGGCAACACACAGGGAGGTTGTGGTTGCTCCCTCCCTGGAGGTGTTCAGGACCAGGTTGGAGGAGGCCTTGAGTGCCCTGTGCTAGTGAGAGGTGTCCCTGCCTATGGCAGGGAGTTGGAACTGGATGATCCTTGAGGGCCCTTCCAACCTTCCCGCTCTATGATCCCATGATGAGCTGTGTCTGATGTGCAGCTCTGCCCAGGGTTGGTTTTGCCACAGCCTCCATCCCTTTGGCCTCTGATGTGCCAGTACTCACCTGGCTGTCACTAAGGCTGTTGTGTCTGCTCTAGAGGGGCTTCAAATGCTGCAACTGAGGAATGTCTCCCCTGCTGCTATTCCAATGAAGCCAAAGACTTCCATGTGCCACTGGGGACTTTTCTGTCATGTGTGCTGCAGCTCTGTGCCTTGACTGACAGGTGATATTGCAGTAGTCACTCAAGCTGCTGTTTTAAGATGCCTCAGATGATTTGTCTATGCTGTGGTGATTCATAGCTCCATTTTTATCTCATAATAAAGAGAAAGTGAGAAGGAGTCTGTCTTCTACTGCAGGCCTCAGGATTGTCTACCTGTACCTGTGAGCTCCTTCACCCTGTTTCCAAGTTCAGCAGGTCAGAAAGTGGGAAGCATCACGAGGACTTCTTGATAACATCCAGAGTTCTCCTTTCTCTTTGGTAAATGACTCTCTGCTACCTGAAAGTTATCTTGGAATCTTAGAATGGCTCAGGCTGGAAGGGACCTCAGAGGTCACCTACTCCAACCTCCCCTCCATGCCCAGGGACACCTCTCAGCCAGACTCAGCTGCTCAAGCTCTCCTCCAGCCTGGCCTGCAACAGCCCCAGCAAGGAGGCAGCCACAGCCTCCCTGGGCAGCCTGTGCCACACTCTCAGCCCCCTCACACTCAACAACTTCTTCCTCAGCTCCACTCTCAGCCTGCTCTGCCTCAGCTCCAAACCATTGCCCCTTGGCCTGGCTCCAGACCCCCTCAGCAAAAGTCCCTCTCCAAGTTAGCTTTAGTACCTGACTCTGTCTAAATTTGGTTCTTGGCATCTTGGCATTTTAAAGGCAAATGTGGTATAATGGTGCAGAAAGGTTACATTTTCCTCACTGTTTAGTGTTTGTACCACTTCTCTGCAGTACTCTTGTTTCATGGCCCAGCACAGCCCTTTCTTTAGAAACACAGCCTCTGAGTCTGCAGCAGCAGCAGCAGCCCATGCCCAGGTATTCTAATGCCATTTCTTATCCAGAACACAGCATTACTGTTCAAAGAATCACAGAGTCCTCCAGAGATCACCCAATGCAGAGCAGGATCACCCAGGAACACATCCAGCTGGGTTTGGAATATCTCCAGAGAAGGAGACTCCACAACCTCCCTGGACAGCCTGTATCTGTATCAGCAGAGTGAAGTGGTGATGGATGTGACACACCAGACACAATTTCACACCTCTTCAGGCTCTGATTTGGATCTCACTGGTTTTTGCCAGACAGGTGTGTGTTCTGTTAGAGGGCAGGAGGGCTCTGCAGAGGGCCCTGGGCAGCCTGGATGGGTGGGCAGGGGCCAATGGGATGAGATTGAACAAGGCTAANCTTGAGTGCTGTGTCCAGTTCTGGGCCCCTCAGTTCAAGACAGATGTTGAGGTGCTGGAAGGTGTCCAGAGAAGGGCAGCAAGGCTGGGGAGGGGCCTGGAGCACAGCCCTGTGAGGAGAGGCTGAGGGAGCTGGGGGTGTGCAGCCTGCAGGAGAGGAGGCTCAGGGCAGAGCTCATTGCTCTCTGCAGCTCCCTGAAGGGAGGTTGTGACCAGCTGGGGTTGGGCTCTGCTACCAGGCACCCAGGGACACAACAAGAGGACACAGCCTCAAGCTGTGCCAGGGCAGGTTCAGGTTGGGTGTTAGGAAGAGGTTCTTGGCAGAGAGAGTGATTGGCATTGGAATGGGCTGCCCAGGGAGGTGGTGGAGTCACTGTCCCTGGAGGTGTCCAAGCCAAGCCTGACTGGGGCACTTAGTGCCATGGTCTGGTTGTTTGGACAGGGCTGGGTGCTAGGTTGGGCTGGGTGAGCTTGGAGCTCTCTTCCAGCCTGCTTGATTCTATGATTTTATAGTTCCATGATTCTATCATTCTATCCTTCTTTGATTCTATCATTCTATAGATATCTTAAGATATAATTGTCAAAAATGGTGCTCAAGTGCAGGTCCAACTGAAATGAAACCATAACCTGCCTGAAACTTGTCCTAGCCATGGTTGGTCAGGTTCTACCCAGGCCTATCAAATGAATTCCTCTGAATTCTTTTTGGTACAATAAATAAGTGTGGGACCATATGTGGTTAGCATCATTAGATCACTTAAAACAGAATCAAAAGGGGTATTAGAGGGCACATCTAAAGTTAGAAATCCCCTCTGAGCTGTGGATAGGTCTGTAGAAGAGGTGGAGGCAGACAAGGGGAGGATTGCTAAGGGCTTCTGTGTGGATGCTGTGTTTAAAGTCAGTGTATGTAGGAGGAGTGGATGGATTCTCAGTCCCTCAGGAATTCTGCCTCTTTCTTCAGTTAACAAGTCATAAACCATGTAAAAAACTACTGTTAGCATGCAGCCCAGCAGCCATGGCCCTGATTTGAGCTGAGTGATGGCATTTAGGAAGCCCTGCCTGCATTAGAGTATCTCCAGCTCGAGGCAGTCACCAAAGCTTCGTGATTGGCTCCAGGCCCTGGTTAAAAAAGATCTCTGGGTTTAACTTCAGCTTTCTACAGCACTGTCCAAAACCTGCAGCTTGTATCTTTCTGCTGGCCTGAATAATACATTTCCAATCTTGTTTGCTGTGTAGTTTTTGCTGGGTTTTTTTTAAGTGGGTTTTGATGTGCAGGGCAAGCGAGGCTGAAGCTCAAATATGGGAATTCTGAAGGATCAATCCAAGAACTGAGCTTATTTGATGTTTGCTGTGGTCCTCTGGAGAAAAAAAAAATAAATGAGAGGATGCTAATGGAATGGGTTGGAAAAAATGAGATAGATTGTAAAAAGAGGAGGGTGGCAATATCACAGAGGAGCTCTGGAATGACACTTGGCAAATAAATGGAGGGTGTTGGAGAGCTCTGAGGATGCAGCACAGTGTCACACAATGAAAGATGGACAGTTTGGAAATGAACAAACTGGAAGATTGTGTCAGGATTGAGAAGCAGGTAGATGCATCATTCACACTGGGACAGGTGTGGGAGATGAACCATGGGTAGCTCAGATAGGGAAGGGGAGATGGGGACTAGAGAGCAAATGGGTATGGGCAGGTGTTGGCAGGCACCAGTTCACAGTGGCAGAGGGAAGTGCCACTCACCAGCTGAGCCAGGGCAGCTGTGCCACCTCTGTTCCCTGCCTGCTCCCTCTGCATCCTGCAGTGTGATGCTTCAGAGTGACTTGTGTGTGGGCAGGACCCACAAATCACAGCATCACAGAGTGCCAGGGGCTGGAAGGGACCTCCAAAGCCCATCCAGTCCAACCCCCCTGCTAGAGCAGGATCACCCAGAGCAGATCACACAGGAATACATCCAGGTGGGTTTGGAATATCTCCAGAGAGGGAGACTCCACAGCCCCCCTGGGCAGCCTCTTCCAGAGTTCTGTCACTCTCACAGGATAAAAATTCCTCCTCATGTTTCCATGGAACCTCCTCGGCCTCAGCTTCCACCACTGCCCTTGTGCTGTCCCTGGGCATCCCCCAGCAGAGCTGGCTCCAGCCTCCTGGCACTCAACCTGCACATCTTTATAAACATTAATGAGGTCAAAGAGCCTCTCAGACATGCAGCCTGGGCAAGCACATCTTGGTTGACTGCTCGTGGCCATGCTGGCAGTCAGTCAAGCTCCTTCTGCTGTTTTCCAGGTTCATTTCTTACCTTGGTTTTTAAAATCAGTGAGTCACAGAAGCAGTTTGGTTGGGAGAGACCTTGAAGATGGTAGAGTCCAACTGTAAACTCAGCACTGCCAGGTCCCCATGCCAAACCATGTCCCTCAGCACCACATCTACACAGCTTTTAAGTCTCTGCAGGGGTGGAGGTTCCACCACTGTCCTGGACAGCCTGGGCCAACCCACAATGACCCTTCGAGGGAAGAAATTTTTCATGTTGACCAACCTAGACCTCTCCTGGCACAACTTGAGGCCATTTCTTCTCTTCCTATCACTTTTTAGTTGGGCTGAGGGACTGACCCCAGCCTGGCTCCAATCTCCATTCATGTAGAGCCAGAAGGTCTCCCCTGTGCCTCCTTTTCTCCAGCCTGCCTTCTCCTCCTTTTTCTTCCTCAGCCTGGAACCACTCAGCCTGGAGCCCTCAGTCTGGAGTCCTCAGTCTGGAACCCTCAGCCTGGAACCCTCAGCCTGGAGCCCTCAGTCTGGAACCCTCAGCCTGGAGCCCTCAGCCTGGAACCCTCAGCCTGGAGCCCTCAGCCTGGAGCCCTCAGTCTGGAGCCCTCAGCCACTCATCCAATGTAGCTGCACTTGGGAAATGAAGCATCTGAGACCAAAACTGAATGTTTCTCATGATTTCACCTTACATTAATCAACCTATAATTTTACCAAGAGGCACCTCATTAGTTGGACAAAGATCTCATCTTTCTAAACTTGAGTTTGATTGGCATTAATTACACTTTTTTTTTTTTTTTAATTGGGTGTTTAATGAGCTCTGCATCAGTCATTCCCCTGCTTGGCCTGGAATCATTGTCAGGCATCTGATAATGATATAATTATTTTGTCATTCTGTTTATCTGTGTGTGTCTGCTGACAAAACATTGCTTTTCTTTTGCTAATGTGGGGATCTGCTGGGTTTTGATTAGTCATTAAAAGCCAAGGGCAATAACCTGCAGGAGGAGCTCGTTTTTGCCTGCCTCACTTTATGATGCCTCTATTTCATGGCTCTTGCCTGGTATCTGGAATTCCTTCCTGAGGAGAATGTGCCTCATCCTCTCAGGAACAGAGCAGATCACAGTGCTATAGGTAAGCTACCACACAGTGACTTTATTGGTGTTATTTTCCTACCATTTGTTGTCTAGTAATGGAGAGATCATAGAATGGGAAGGTTGGAAGGGACCTCAAGGAGCATCCAGTTCCAACCCCCTGCCATAGGCAGGGACACCTCCCACTAGCACAGGTCACTCAACGCCTCCTCCAACCTGACCTTGAACCCCTCCAGGGAGGTTGTGGAGCACAGAAGCACAGAATGGGATCAAAGATCCCATTCTGTGCTCCTGTGCTCCACAACCTCCCTGGGCAACCTGTGCCAGTGTCTCACCACCCTCACTCCAAACAACTTCCTCCTAACATCCAGTTCCAATCTCCCCTCTGCCACTTCAAACCCATTCCTCTTGTCCTGCCATTCCCCGACCTTGTCAATAGTCCCTCCCCAGCCTTCCTGGAGCCCCCTTCAGAAGTACTCAGCCCTGAGTACTTCCAGACACAGGTAGTGCTGCTGGCCCCTCAGAAGGGTTTTGCAAACCTGAGTCCCTCACTCGGTTGCCTGCTTCCATGTTCTCTTCCACACAGGAAAGAGCAGAAGTGAAGAGAACTTGACACAACCCCAGCTCACAGCCAGTGCCATCACCTTGCATGGAGCACAGCTGCCAAAGAAAGAAGCTCCTTCAGCCATTTTCCATACTCCTTTGTTCATCAGTCAGTTTTGACAAGCTGCTAACTCTCTCTCAGGCTCACTCCATCTCCATGCTGGAAAGGAATGACAAATCACTTCAAGTTTAGGCAACAAGTTGATCAAAGACTCAGCAGTGCTAATGCAGAGATCCTTGGTGGTGCTAACAGCCTCTGCCTGTTGTCAGTTCTGCTGCACTCAGGTGATCAAACCCCCAGAATACAGAGAGTCAGCTCAGCTGGCAGGCAGATAAAGCCCTTCAAACATGACTGTGTCAGACATCAAAGGCTGAGCTCCCCGTGCCTGCCAGTAGCCTTTTTGGTGGCCCTATCCATTTGCTGCTCAGCCACTTGTTGGTTTCCTGTCCCCATCTCTGCAGGGTCTCAGTGTGGATGGTTTGGACATTTCAAAAGCAGCAAACTTTAGAGTGGTTGTAACTTGAGTTTTAGTGCATGTGCAGAGCCAGCTTCTGGCTGCATAAACTCTTCAGTCTCAAAGTCACTCGAGTGAGTATCCAGATTTAGGAGATAACAACTTTCAAAGTGCCTTTGATATCCCTTGGCAATCTTTTTTCTTATGTGATTTTTTTGGTTTGGTTTTTGGTTTTGTCTATCACCATTTCTGTTGTGCAGTGAGAAGGCAGCAGTGGTAGAAAAAGAGAAGGTGTTGCTGGCAAAGTGGAGAGAGTGATCCTCCTCAGCTAGGAACAGTCACAAACTAATCCTAGTGCTGGTGGGCAACAGGGTGCCCATAAACCAGCAATGTGCCCTTGTCACCAAGAAAGCTGATGGCATCCTGGGGTGGACTAGAAGGGCTGTGCTGAGTAGGTCAAGAGAGGTTCTCTTGTCCCTCTGCTCTGCCCTGGTGGAATATATTGTCCAGTTCTGGGCCCCTCAGCTCCAGAAGGAGCTCAGGGAACTGCTGCAGAGAGCCCAGCCCAGAGCCCCCAAGCTGCTGCAGGCAGTGAACATCTCCTGTGAGGCCAGGCTGAGGCAGCTGGGGCTGGCAGCTGGCAGCAGAGGAGCCTGAGGGCTGCCCTCAGTGCTGTGCTAAAGATGTGCAGGGCAGTGTGGGCAGGACACAGCCAGGCTGTGCCCAGGGCTGGCCAAGGGCAGCACAAGGGGCACTGGGGGCAAGCTGGAGCAGAGGAGGTGCCAGGGGAACAGGAGGGCAAACTTTGTCCCTGTGAGGCTGCTGGAGCCTGGAGCAGGCTGCCCAGAGAGGCTGTGGAGTCTCCTTCTGTGGAGCCTTTCCAACTCCCTGGATGTGTTCTGTGTGCCCTGCCCTGGGTGATGCTGCTCTGGCAAGGGGTTAGCCTGGATGACCTCTGGAGGTCCCTTCCAGCTCCTAACATTCTGTGACTGGTTGCCCATGTCCTGACATGAGGACCTGTTACTGCAGGGCATGAACCAAGAGGAATCATCCTGTGCTGCAGGGCCAGGCCATGACACTGTAAGTGCATGACCCTGAGTGTGCAAATTGTTGTCAGCAAAAGTTTGTGCAGGGTTTTTATAGCAGTGTAGGAGGACTTGACAACAGACAAGTATCTCTCAGCTATTGTTTATGGAGTCTTGTTTTTATGGACTCCAATACCAAGATTAGATAAGCATTTATTGGCATTACTCTGAGGAACAGAATGATTTCTCATACCATCAGCAACCTTTCCTGCAAGCAGCCCTCAAACCATCAGAGTGAAATTTGGATTTTATTCCTGCTCCTACCTTTGACATGTCTGTAATGACTTTTAATCTGGGAGTACAAAAGTGCTTCCTTGCAATTGCAAGCCACGGAGAGTACTGCCTGCTTGTGGAGCACAGCTCTTTCTGGTGTGTTGTGACCACCTTTTGAGGTAAGCCACTGTGACTGCCCTGCTCTGAGCTGGGCCAGCACCAATCCTGCTCAGGGCTGACACTGCCCAGGTCAGGTTCTGCTCACTCAGCCACTTGCTGAAGCTCAGGGCAGCTTTGCACAGCCAGGGGCTGCTGCTAGCAGGGAGAAGCTGATGGCAGAGCTCCTGCCAAGGGCTGGGGGGGCACAAAGACTCTGCCTGGCACTTGCTGCTCTGCACACCAAGGGCACTGCCACAGCTTGGGGAGCAGGAAGGCAGAGGTGGTGTCTGTGGGGAGGAGCAGCTAGGACAGGGATCCACAAGGGACTGCAGCCCCTGGATGGCATCTGCAGCAGCAAGCTGAGGCAGCCCCAGGGTCAAGCCTTTTCTTCCCTGGCTGCTGTCCCAGCAGGACTCTGTCCCTTCTGCCTTCCAGCCCTGTCCCTGTATTCCCCAATCCAGCTCCTGAATGTGGCTCCCATCTGCTACTGAGTGCAGACTGGAACTTGCCCAGTGCTTGCCCTCAGCATGAGCGGTGCCAGTGGTGCCATCCTTGCCCTCAGTGGTTGGGTTCCATGCTGGTTTGTGTCTCTGTGTCTCTATCCCATGTCATTGTTCTTCCCATTCCAGCTGGGTTAGTTTCTTTCCCACCCATCAGTCTCTCTCTCCCTTCTTCCCTTAGAGGAGGCCCCAAGGGCATGTGCTGGCTTTTGGAGAGCCTGTTGTGGAAGCAGTGTTGAACCAGCACTGCCATGTCCTTCTCTTCAGAGCTGCTCTCCAGCAGGTCAGCCCCTAACCTACACTGGTACCTGGGGCTACGTGTCCATGGGCTTGAAGAGAAAAGTTTATTACCTCTGTTGCACACCAACCTCTGATGCATCAAAGACCCAGCTCAGGATTTCTCTCTGAGCCACAGATCCATGATTTCAGTGTCCTTTCTGAAGGGAGTAACATGACAATAAACCAACATTGCCACAGACACTTCTTGATGCTATCTGCTGCTCTTGCTGCTTCATGGCATCAATCAAATGCCCTGAGCCCTGAAACTCCAGATGACAACTGAGACTCACTCAGCTAAAAACTGATATACTGAAGAAAGAAGAAATCAGAGGAAATGAGGAGGAATTGGACTGAAAGAGTAGAACTCCATAAGGATCTGTCTGGCTTTGTAATTACTGAGCAAATGCACATCAGTGTTAGCAGTTCTGAATCCTGCACTGGCTCAGGTTGGAAGGGAGCTCAGAGTTCATCTGCTCCAACCTCCACACCATGCCCAGGGACACCTCTCAGCCAGACTCAGCTGCTCAAAGCCTCCCCCAGCCTGGCCTGCAACACTCCCTGCATATTGAGCTGCTTCGTTCGAGGAGGTGGCAGCAGATCAGACAGCTATCAGCATCCTCTCCTGACAGGACACCTAACTCAGTGACTCAGTGTTCTCTTGCTCTCATCTTCTCTGGCAGAGGTCTGACATATTTTAAGGCAGCAGCTCCACTCTTAACTCCTCTGCATGCAGAGTAGGGTTTGGATCGATGGTGCGAGGCTTGTGAGTGGTGTCCTCCTGCTGCTGAACCAGGCTCTCTCTTTGCCAAGAGAGGTCAGGACTTTCCAAACACTGCTTTAGCATTTGCTAGATAATTCCTACTTGAAATAGGCCTTTCAGTCCTGCTGATCCCTGTTCTAGGACTTGAAAGCTTCAAATCTGTCCTGAAATTTCATGTTAGGCATTTCTCTTTCCATGCTCATGAGGGATGTCTGGAGCCAGGCCAAGGGGCAATGGTTTGGAGCTGAGGAAGAAGTTGTTGAGTGTGAGGGTGCTGAGAGTGCGGCACAGGCTGCCCAGGGAGGCTGTAGCTGCCTCCTTGCTGGGGGTGTTGCAGGCCAGGCTGGAGGAGAGCTTGAGCAGCTGAGTCTGGCTGAGAGGTGTCCCTGGGCATGGAGGGGAGGTTGGAGCAGAGGAGCTCTGAGCTCCCTTCTAACCTGAGCCATTCTTTTATGTTTTTCATCTTGGGAACCACAGAATCACTATGTTTGAAAGCAACCTTTAAGACCAGCAAGTCATAGAATCACAGAA
>VWYK01064761.1:41325-71308 GCA_013399775.1 Semnornis frantzii | reverse complement strand
GAATAAAAGAAAAAAAAGGCGTGCACTGGGGAGGTGTTTGGGGAGAAGTGGGGGAGAAACCCACTTCCTGAAGGGAGAGGGGAGGCTGGGAACCTCAAACAGGACTGGTCCTTGGACAGTCTACATCGGTTGCCTTCCGTCAACAAGTGTCCGCAGAGCACAGAAGGTGAAGCCGTGGCTGACATGTTAACTTTTCGGGATAATTCCTGGTAGCAGAGCGGAAACAAGTGGTGTCGTCAGAAACACAGAGAGAGCAGGAACAGAACAAGAAAACAAAACAAAACAAAACAAAAAAAGCAAAGAAAACAACAACCAACCACAACAACAACAAAAAAATTCATAATTTAAAAAAAAATCAGGAAGGAGAAAAAAAAAAGAAGCAAAAAACAGTCAAAAAAGGGGAGGAAAAAAAAACCAAAGCCCAAAATCAAACCAACAAAGGAAAAAAAAAACAAAAAAAACCCCACAACCCAAGATCTGGTGAACTGGGTTTTGTCATCTCTGCTACCTTTTTCTTTTCTTTTCATTCTTTCAGGGTTTTGTTTGGTTTTGTTTTTGTTTTGTTTGTTTGTTTTCTGTGTCTTGTTTCTGAGATATATATTATATATCATATATAAATATATATATGTATATATATACAGTCATTCCTTCATACAAAAGTTGTCTATAGACAGTTTTGTACTGTTGTGGCAAGGTATATACATCCTTCTAGTTTAGAGGCTAGCTTGCTAAAGGAATATTCTTTCATTCTTTCTTGCTTTTTGTTTGTTCTTTTTTTCCCCTTTTGTTCTTTTTCTAAGTGATTTAATTTTCTGTCTGTTTTGTTTTGCTTTGTATTTTTTTGTTTTGTTTTTGTTTTGTTTGTTTGTTTCGCTTTTTAATGTGTTTATTTAAGGTTGGTCTTGTAGGCCGACTGATGAGACCATCTTTGCTTTGTCTTTGCCAGCAGGGTACTTATTGTCTCCTCTAGACCCATAGTCATTAGAACCGGAATCGCTCCGCTTGCTGTTTGCGCTATGCTTGGTTGGCGTGCCGGGGGGATGGCTCACCTGCCCGTTCTTCTCGTCTGAAAAAAGTTGTTTAATTACGTCAAAGAAGTTACTCAATGGGCTGCCTGGGTACACAAAACAGAGGAGACAAAAAAAGAAAGAAAGAAAGGAAGGAAGGAAGGAAGAAAATAAAAAACCAAAACAAAACCAACAAAACAAACAAAAAAAAAAAAAGGGAAAGAGAGAGAGAAAGAGGAGAGAAAGAGAGAGAACAAACAAACAAATGAACAATGGGGTTTTTAACGAGAAGAACATGATGAGGAGATCCAGAGCCACGTGCGTGGGGGTGTGTGGGGGGATGAAGACAATGAGCAGGAAGAGGAAGAGTGTTTAGGATGGGACACCTACAGAAATAAAGAGGCTGGGAGCACAGAGCACCTCGGGGGAAGATCCTGGTTCTCTGCTGCGGGAGGGGGGGCACAGTGCCCGGTGCCGTCTATCACTGGGAGTCACTTGGCCACTCCACACTGACACTTGAGTGGATGTGATGCTGGGTACAGGCAGGTCCCTTCTGAGCACTGCTGTTAGGGTATCTGGAGGTGCTCACCAACAGATGCTTCGCTTTGCAGTGGTCCTCAGCTCTCTTGCCACAGCAGGCACGAGGCTGTCTTTCTGAGTACCTGCTTGCTCCCCTTTTGGTCACTAAGCCTGAAGCACCTGAGTGCTCCAAGGGAAACAGCACTTGACAATGAGCTCTGGCTGACCTGGGAATTGCCATCTGCATGCCTGGGCTGTGGCTTCTACTTGCAAGCTCCTAAGAACCTTGGGATCCTTCTTAGGGCAGGAACCTGGAAATGAAGGTGCTGAATGCGTTGTAGAAGCAGGCTGTCATGCATCTACCTGTTTCTGGGACCTACCAAGGTCAAGAACTACTTTCTCGTTGTCCTGAATTCATATTCTCTCTATAATGCAGCCTCCATGACACTGATATTCACTCCAGTGGAGTTTGAGCCAGCCTGGGGTATAGAACAGGTATCTCCTCAAGGTAGCCACCAGAGCAGGCTGCAGTTTGAATGTGGGCTGGGCACTGTGCACTTAAGCACAAGCTTTCACACCACTGGAACTCCAGGCAGCAGTGTTGTGCTGTTCACAGAGCCCTGGGTGAGGGGATGACATAGGCCATACCCAAGGAGAGGCTATGGGGTGCTACCAAGGGGAAGGGACCAGCTACTACTGGGAACCAGCCTGTTGGGAGGCATTTCTAGTCCCTTTAAATGTTCTTGAACTGGGGGATTAATCCTGTTCAGACACCAGAGGGGGTCACACTAAACCCTCTCGACATGGAACTTGAAGGCGATTTTTGTCTAAGATCATGGAGGTGATGCCTGTTCGTGACCATTAAACCCCCATGATGCTTCCCTCAATATTGGGACAGCTGGCTCCCTTGTCCTAGCAAATTCAAATCATCTGTGTCCCACCTAATTAATTCTATTCTCCAGCTCCCAGAAGGAGCTCCTCCTATCTGCTCTCCCAAGCTGTGAAGAGTGGAATCTTTCATCCCTGAGATGGGAATGTTCAGTTGGGAGCAGAGGGGTTTCTGCAGAGCAGGGATTGCCATTTTTCCACAGCTGGTGGACACTGGTGGCTGGGTCATATTCTACTTCCCTTCACCTTCATCACAAACCAGCTACTACAGCAGGCAAATACTTTCTGGGCACAGTAACCTGGCTGAAGAGTTGAGTGCTTTCTTTTTCTCTAGTGGAAAATGCCAGATAGACATCAACTGCTCTTATAGAAAGAAAGAGGGAATTTGTATTTGTGCCCTGCAACACTGAACGTGTCCTTCTATTTTCCTGCTCCACCCTAACCAGGAAGCTGTTGTTTTCCTCTGCAGGTGAACAGGCACTGAGAAAAATTAAATGGCTGGCACACACACTGCAGGATCTCAGCCTTGTTAACCTAATTCATACTTTGTCTTCCTCTGCTTGCTGCTCTGTGGTTAACTTACTTCTGGCCCTGGCTATCTCGGTTCATTCTGTTCTACCAATGCCACAGGCAAACGGCTCTTTGGAAGGGCATCACTTCAGCTTCCGGAAGGGCATCATTCACCTAACTGAAGGCTTAGTGATGGGCCCAAACCAACAGCCAGACAAAGCACATGGCTTAGTGTCTGCCTAAAAAGAGAAGGGCCACCAAACTCTCAGTCCTTTTGAGGTCGGACTTCTGTGAGCTCCACCTGGTTCCTTCCACGTGCATAGAAATGCTTTGGAAGGGGGAAATCTGCTCCACATCTATGACATCTGTTTCAGAGAGTTGCCTACCCCTCCCTAAAACTGTTCCATGTTTGTGGGTATATTCTCTGCTCAGACTCATTTCTACTTTGTTTAGGTGGCTACTCTTTTTCAAAGAAAAGAAAGGGAAAACAAACAAACAACAACAACAACAACAAAAAAAAGCAAGCAAACACTCAGCCTTGAATGCAGGAATGTGGGCAGATCTGGTTCTTATGTGGCTTTGGACTCCTCATCGTCATAAGCAAATGGAGTCAGCAGAGAGAATGAAAAAGAGCACTGAAAAAAATGCTGGAGAGGGAAAGACTGCTAGGTTGGGAGAAAAGGGGAGGGGAATATCTCTAGTTATTCAGCTGAGCAGTTTATCCAACAAGCTTAGAGGGAAAGAAGAGGGCAGAGTAAGCAGGGCTCTGCAGGAGTCAGGGGAGTTCTTTTGTCTTCAGGTAGACAGCAACAGTAGACAGAGGTACAACTTGCAAGAATGGAGCAATAAAACATTTAAAGAAATTATATTGGTGTATCTGGTACTTGCTGAGTCCTGACACAGGATTTTTAAAATCATCCTATTAAAATATGCAGCCCCTGTTTCATCCACCCTTTCTCCTCCTGGTGCCCTACTGGCTTTCAAGTGCCTGGAGATTTATTGTAGCAGAAGTATTTAACAGTCTGCTTTTCTTTGCCTGTATTCACTGCGGGATTCCTTACAATCAGCATTTTCAGGTAAAATTTTAATGGGAGGTAAGAAATCCTTAGGGATGTTTAAAGAGAGCTACTGAAAAATAAAATAGGCCATTTCACTAACCCTTTCCTTCCTCCGCCTTTGGTATCCTCTGGATTTGTAATTAAACATCAGGTAAATGTCACTCTCCTGTCCTGCAGGCAAGAAAGAACTGATCCAACACCAAGCAATGCAATCATTGCCTCGATGTTGTCTGTGTGGCAGTGTGTTAGCCCACACCTGGGCTGGTCTAGATGCTGGTCTTTGGACAGACAAAGAGTTCCTCATATTTCTCTCTGAAGATAGGTAAACATGGGTCAGCTGCGTTGGAAGCATGGAAGTGGTGTTGCTCTTCTTAGTTCTTGTTCCCTTTGGGCTTACACATCCCATAAAACAAGACTTGAAAATGCAGGTGAGGATGGATTAGAATAGATTTTTCAGCACTCCTCCACTCCTGGCATCAGTGTGAAATTGTTCCTAGGCTCTTACACCTGTAAGTCCACCCGGGGACCTCAGAAAGGCTGCCTCTCATTTCAGAAAGTGAAGTGACATCCCATTTTCTTGGGACTGGGATGCAGGTTTGGCTCACTGAGTCTTCACAACTTGCCCAGTGTTTCATGCATCTGTAACTAAGCTCTTGGTTCCCCTTGAGAGCAAAAATGTTCATCAACACAGAGCAAAGAAGGCATGAAGGGTAGCAAGGGTGAGAAACCGTGGGGAGGATCAGAAGCAGGGTGGCAGTTAGAGCATTAGGTTCACATCTGTTAGGAGGAGATGGATGTGTGCATTTTGGAGTTAGACCAAGGAGCTGAATGCTGCAAGATGGGGAAGGAGAATGGGTTTGAAAACAAGCACTGAAGCTTATGAAAGGGTCATGTATTGAAGGGATGCTAGAGAAGTATCTTCATGGGGAAGGCACTGGTTTGTGGCACCTGTCTGCAGCACTGCTAGGGCTGAAGATCAGCGAAGAAGTCACAGCTGTGAATGCATTTGAATACAACAGGCACTGAAAGGAAGAAAAGGGCCTGGAGACAGACACAGAAAAGGGAAGCTCAGTAGGTGGCTTGTATCAGCCCTCTGTGTTTCATCTGCTCTTCTCAGGAAGTCTGTCTGACATTGACGAGAGGTGTCACAGGTTTGAGAAACAAAGTGGGAGTGGAGCATCAAGATGGGAGAGGAAAGAGAAAATGAGGTGATTCACTTCAGGCACCAGGAAAGGATGCACCTTGCAAAGATCCTGACTCACAAAAACTGTGCCCTGACCTTGCAAAGGTCCTGACTCACAAAAACTGTGTCCTGACCTTGCAAAGATCCTGACTCACAAAAACTGTGCCCTGACCTTGCAAAGATCCTGACTCGCAAAAACTGTGTCCTGACCTTGCAAAGATCCTGACTCACAAAAACTGTGTCCTGACCTTGCAAAGGTCCTGACTCACAAAAACTGTGCCCTGACCTTGCAAAGGTCCTGACTCACAAAAACTGTGCCCTGACCTTGCAAAGATCCTGACTCACAAAAACTGTGCCCTGACCTTGCAAAGATCCTGACTCACAAAACCTGTGCCCTGACCTTGCAAAGATCCTGACTCACAAAAACTGTGTCCTGACCTTGCAAAGATCCTGACTCACAAAAACTGTGCCCTGACCTTGCAAAGATCCTGACTCACAAAAACTGTGTCCTGACCTTGCAAAGATCCTGACTCACAAAAACTGTGTCCTGACCTTGCAAAGTCCCTCAGAATCCTCCAAAGGAAAATAACAGGAGGTGCTGAACATGCAGCTTCGGGGCAAGCCTGGAGGCTGCAGTCAGTGATTCGAGCCTGCTGTTTTGTAACATTTTAAGGCAGCCAGATAAGGGCTTGGTCCTCTTTTCACTGAAGCAACAGCACCATTCCCATTGACTTAATGGAAGTAAACCCTGAGGCACTTCCTTCTGCAAAACCCTCTCTCGTGTCTATGTATTTTTAATGCACTAATCCTTATGGTGCTGAACACGAAGCTGCACAAAACAAATCTGCCATCCGTGGGATTATCCTCAGCCTCTCCTTTCTGTATAGCCTGAGAAATTCTGTGTTTCTGCATTTTTAGCTTAAGCTTTGGGAGAAAGTGAATGGAAAAAAAAACCAGGTCTCCACTGGAGACAAAGACAGCCTTAGTCACCCTGACTTCCCATACTCCTTCCCTGGCTGCTTTCACATCCTTTCTGTCTTTGGCCTGCCTCTGCTGCTGAGTTTCCCTTCCAGTAGCCATTCTTTTCTCTTTACCCCTTGCCTTTCCCATCCCCACCTTGCTCTGTATTTTGATAGCAGATGTGGCTTCAGTGAATCATGCAACAAAAATCCAACTCCTTTCACATCAACCAGTGAACACTCTTGATGTGTGATAATCCAGACCCTTTCAGACCCAGTTTGATACTTTGATGGTGTTCTAGCCCTCTTTCCTTCTTAATGCTTGGCATTTTTAGCATTTTTGCTTGGTTTCTGTTGGCAGAGTCCCTTCTGTCTTCAAAAACAGGAGACTTAAAATACAGAACCCACTCCAGGAGTACAGGCAGTGAAAGGGAAAGCAGAAAGATAAAAGTGGCCTATTCCTCTTTGCTTAATTGTAATTTCATGGAGGGGTTTTCCTCCAGGCTGAAGAGCTCCTAGTTTAAGTATTGGACAAATACAAACGAGTGGCACCTCCACAAGCTCACCAGCTACTGAAAGCTACAGGAAGAATTTGTTGCTCCTGTAGTAGTTGGATGTATAGGGCTTCCCCTAGGCTGGAGAAGGGGGACAGAAAGGCTATTGCAATGTCTTGCTGTGAACCTATCCTAGAAGTGAAACTGCAGAAGTCCTTTAGCAGTTGGATGTACAGGGCTTCCCTTAGGCTGGAGAAGGGGTCAGAAAGGCTATTGCAATGTCTTGCTGTGAACCTATCCTAGAAGTGAAACTGCAGAAGTCCTTTAGCAGTTGGATGTACAGGGCTTCCCTTAGGCTGGAGAAGGGGTCAGAAAGGCTATTGCAATGTCTTGCTGTGAACCTATCCTAGAAGGGAAACTGCAGAAATTCCAAGACAGGTACTTGTCTAAAAACACAGAAAGTCAGGAAGCTTTCAAGAGATGTGGATGTGGTTTGTACTGGTTTACAAAAAAGACACAACAAACTGACCAGAACAGGTTTGCCCATTTCTTGTTTTCCCCAGATAGTTTCCTGTTTAGATTTCATTTCATTCTAGGAGTAGAAAAGACAGACAGTCCACAGAATAACTCCAGCTTCCTAGGAGGACACCTGAAGGGCATCTGGGGAAGGTAAAGTGGTTACCAAAGGTAACCACAGAGCTTACTTTCCAGAGCCCTTAGACTCAGCAGCTGAAAGCAGTGCTTGCAGAAACAGACTGCTGGCAGGAACCACTCAGATATGCCACACTTAGCACAGGTGCTGATGCTACCAGCAGAAGTGGGAACTTCCAGTGTGTGCTGGTTGGGGGCTAATTGGAATACTATAATGAGAGAAATTAGACTATTGGTAGTAAAAAGGAAATTATGATAAAGTCTGCATCATTCATGGGTTTGCTAAAAGGGATAAAAAGGCAAAGTGTAAAGAATTTGTCTCTCTTTTGCCTTCTTTCTTCCTGAGCATTGGGATCTCTTCTCTCTAATCTCTTCCACTAACCCTGGCAAACATTCCCAGATAACAAAGTAAGCTTTGCTGGTTGTTTTGTCTTCTGTCTGGGAAAGAGAGGGAGAGGGTGGCTTTGAGTCCCTCCTAGACAGTTTGTCCAGGAGGGAATGTGGATTTCTGTATCATTTCTGATTTGTATAGAAGTGTAAATATTTGTAAATAGATTCTGTATATATGGTTGTAAATTTAGTTTTGCTGTAAACATAGCTTTATCTTCCAACCCCTCTGAGCTGGTCTGGTGAACTTCAATAGTAAGGGGGGAAGTTCTTCAACCCACCACACGGTGGCTGCACACCTGGGCAGAGCTGACCAACCAAGCTGACATTTAAATGCTCTACAACCCATCCGTGTTCTTACTGCCCTAAACATTTCATCTCCTCTGCAGGAGGGTGGCCCAATGCTTGTGATTAGCCAGATGCATCCAGATGGTCATTCTGCCTCTGTCTTCTCTCTCCCTCTCTCAAACACACAGAGAGAAGATCCTGAGGTCCAGGTCAGCTCTCCTGTCACAGGTACTGAGTCAGGCTGCTCTTGGGTAAGGAGTTAGAGAATAGTGAAGACAGGCAGCAAAGACCCAAAAAGGTGATTCCATTTCCTTGCTGCTCCCTTCTGCAGAGCTAAGGCAGGAGTCGTTAATCAAAACCCAACCGTGTCCCTGAGAGAGGAGCAGCTCTGGCCAATCCAGCACCGCCACAGAACGCTGAAACAGGAGCCGGGACGCCGGAGAGCAGCGATTCATACATTGGTTTGGACAGCTGGTGGCACTGAAAGAGCAGGCAAGGAGAGGGGTGGGATGAAGAGATGCCAGATTCTGTTGTGGAACCATGCTGTTCTGGGCAAGGACTCAGCCCGAGAATTCTTTGTATCTGCCTGTCCTTTTGCAAAGATCTGCCTGCACAAGCGTGTGCTGAGAGGGGAAGCTGACGACCTACACTGAGAAAGCCACAGCAGATGATTGCAGTCAGTGCTGCTTCCCATCCTCTTACGAGGCTTCCGCTGCTTCCTTCCAATTTTTTGTCTATAAAAATGTCAGGAATGTATTGGCACTTGGCAATGTGATTTTGTTCTTTCCTGACAGATGGATGCTCAAGTATGATCTTATGGGTTTTAAGTTCTCTGACCTGTTCCTAAGGAGAGAAACCCCCTGTGTGTGCTGGGGAAATGTTGCCTCTTCATTTCCTCTCAATTAATCCCTTCAAAATATACTTTAATTTTCAGTTTAATTTTCAGGGCAGGCTATCTCACATTTAGCTTAGTATAAATATTCCCAGGGAGTGTCCTGAAGCACTGCCTGCCATAAAGAAAGTGCTGTGGCCTTAAGTGAACAAGATCTGTTTTCTGTATTGGGTAGCATTACGGAGAAAGAGCAAAAGATCTTGAACTGGACAGTAAACATCCTGCCATAGCTGTCAAGACAGGGCTGGAGCACCTCTGCTATGAGGACAGGCTGAGGGATCTGGGTTTGCTCAGCCCGGAAAAGAGAAGACTCCAGGGGGACCTTAAAGCTGCCTTCCAGTACCTGAAGGGACCCTACAGGAAGGATGCAGAGGGATGTTCATAAGAGTGTCTAGAGACAGCACAAGAGGGAATGGCTTGAAGCTGAAGGAGAGCAGGGTTAGACTGGATCTTAGGAAGAAGTTCTTCAGTAAGAGAGTGGTGAGACTCTGAACAGGCTACCCAGGTATGCCTCCTCCCTGGGGATGTTCAAGGCCAGGTTGGATGAAGCCTTGAGCAGCTGAGGCTAGTTGAGAGGTGTCCCTGCCCATGTTAGGGAGACTGGAGTAGATGATCTCAAAGGGGTATTGAAAGGGCTGTGGTTAGTAGGTCAAGAGAGGTCCTCCTGCCCCTCTACTCTGCCCTGGTGAGGCCACACCTGGAGTATTGTGTCCAGTTCTGGGGCCCCCAGTTCAAGAAGGTCATGGAGCTGCTTGAGAGAGTCCAGCACAGAGCCGCAAAGATGATGAAGGGAATGGAACAGCTCTGTTGTGAGAAGAGCCTGAGGGAGCTGGAGCTGTGCAGCTTGGAGAACAGGAGACTGAGAGGTGATCTCATTCATGTTGATCAGTATGTAAAGGTGAGTGCCAGGAGGCTGAAGCCAGGCTCTCCTGGGTGATGCCCAATGCCAGCACAAGGGGCAGTGGGTGGAAGCTGAGGCATAGGAAGTTTCATGTAAGCATGAGGAGGAACTTTTTTTCCCTGTGAGGGTGACAGAACACTGGAACAGGCTGCCCAGGGAGGTTGTGGAGGCTCCCTCTTTGGAGATATTCAAGACCTGTCTGAATGTGTTCCTGTGTGATTTAGTCCAGGCGATCCTGCTCTGCAGGGGGGTTGGACTGGATGAGCATTCAGGGTCCTTTCCAGCCCCTGACATTCTTTGGTTCTGTGTCCCTTCCAACCTGAGCCAATCTGTGACTCTGTGACAGGACCTGACATGTATCAAACAGTTTGACACATCTGGGTTCATCTTTAGAGTCAATTTTTGTTGCTGCCTTCTAGAGTGCAAAAGACATCGTTGTGAGCTGGAAAAGAAATGTCTCCTCAACACTACAGGAGAGACAACAGGAGCTATGACTATGGCATGGGGGGAATCAGCCATCCACTGGGACAACAAAGGAGAGCTGGACAAGGGGAGCTGGGAAACCTGGCTTGGAACTCTTTGGCAAATCTGGCTTACATGTCATGATCCACCCATTATGAATGAACTTGTGATCCTTCAGGTGAGTCACCTTCCTGTCATCTCTCATTTGGGTCACAATTTAGGCAGAAGTTATGCTCAGAAAGACCAGCAGCCAGCAGGTCTTTCAGAGCTGCTAAGAAAAACCATCTTGTTCTGACTACCCCCCAGCAGAACAGTGGTGAGAAGAGACTTTCAGCTGGGAGGGTAGTGCACATTTTATTTTGCTCTAGGTTTCAGCCTCAGTGTTTCTGTCACCAGTTATGACTTTCTACATGCAAATCACCAACCTCCTCTTCCATCAAGCAGCTACTTCATGACAAGCAGGATTACTCTGCTTAATGCCAGTACGGATCAGAAGCACTTCCAAGAGCACCACATCCAGACACTTGCTGCTACCAACAGCCTGGAAACCTCGCAAAGCCACCTACTGCAAGTGCAACCCAAATGAGATGTAACAAGTTTTAAACTAGAAGATGTCTCCTAAAGTTCTCAGGTAGTTTGGGATGGTACTGACATGGCCTCATGCCTTGGTGAATCTAACTGTGACTGCAAGGAGCTAGGAAGAGACACTGGGGATGGCAGGGAAAAGGAGCAATCAAAGGCTATACACAATCTTTATTACCAGTCAACCACCCAAAGAAGCTGTCCCACCAGTATTTGAAGGATTAAAAGCCATTAAGGTTTGTAAAGGCCAACTCCTTCCTGAACAAGGACCACTGGAATGCCACCATGGGTTTCTGTACTGACATGGCCTCGTGCCTTGGTGAATCTAACTGTGACTGCAAGGAGCTAGGAAGAGAAGCCTTTACTGCAGTGCAGTTGCATTGAGGATGAGTGGCCATGGAGGCCAAGGTCAGATGACTCTGAACAGGAAGCTCTGTCATGTCCTGGGCACTGGAAGCAAGAGATTTGAGCAAGCTGCACTGGAAAGATATGAAAGGCAAATGGATTTGCTGTGCTTCTGCTTTGATCAGATCACTTTGTTGACAGTACACACACAAAGACTGGTAAAGCTTTTCGTCTGAGTGGTGCTGGGAATGAAGGTTTTGAATGGTAAGTGGCAGCACAGGACACTGAAGAATAAACACAAAGGTCTTCTGGGCAGCCTGTTGTCACAGGGTTATGGTCTAAGACTCTGCAGGAACCTTTGCTTGTGCAGTGTCTAGCACAAGAACATGAGATGTTAGATGTGCTGACCTTTTCCTCCTCCCATCACTGCCCAGTTCCATGGTTCAGACTGGAGGTGAGGAGGAAGTTCTTTGCCATGAGAGTGGTTAGAGCCTGGAATGGGTTGCCCAGGGAGGTGGTTGAGGCCCCATCCCTGGAGATGTTTAAGGCCAGGCTGGATGAGGCTCTGGCCAGCCTGCTAGAGTGTGAGGTGTCCCTGCGCATGGCAGGGGAGTTGGAACTGAATGATCCTTGCGTTCCCTTCTAACCCTGACTGATGGAACTTCCCTGAGATGGAAAGTCATGAGAGATGGAAAACAGGCAAAGAGTGTCTCACTTGGAAAGAAAACTCGGCCCCAGACAGCTACAGTGTGGAGATTGGGAAGTTTACAGGCTGCCTAGGTGTCTCTTGAAAGCAAAGTCAAGAGCAAGGAAGGCTTTGCAGAGCTCCTCAGTGAAACATACTTACTAAGGACTCTGAGACACTGGGGGTGGCAGGGAAAAGGAGCTATCAAAGGCTATACACTAGCTTTATTACCAGTCAACCACCCAAAGAAGCTGTCCCACCAGTATTTGAAGGATTAAAAGCCATTAAGGTTTGTAAAGGCCAACTCCTTCCTGAACAAGGACCACTGGAATGCCACCATGGGTTTCTGTGTGGTGTGCACCACTGGCCTCAGATCCAACATGCTGCATCTATGATGACACTTGCTTTCCAAGTCTCACCTCTGGGGTTGAAGCTGGGAGCTTTTCCAGTTTTGTGTCTTATCTTGATTTTTGTTTTCAACATAAAGGCCCTGCAGAATTTATTAGAACCTCACTGTCAATTATACAACCTGCTCCTTGGTGAGATAGACATAAATACCAGATTAGATGGTAATAAACTGCCTTCTCAGTCCTGCCTCAAATGAAAGAGAATTCAGCTTCTTCTTTTACAGCTGTGTTGATTTTGTAAGGCTTAACAGCAGCACATAAAGTGGTGAGGCTTATTTGTCACTAAACTGCTTTGGCTCTGAATACACACAAGGAGTAGATCAGCTAAGCTGGGAGGTATCACACCCCCAGGCAGTTTGCAGGGGACAGCTGCATTAGCAATGTAAAGGGTTTATCTTCTACAAGGTAAATCCAATCTTCTGAACAGATAGGAGAGGCTTCGTGGAAACCAGTTCAGTCTTCCTGACTAAGGAAAGGCTAGGAAGTGCCCATGGCCCCGCTGCAAGGCGGGGGGGGGAGAATGTAAAAGAAGAAGTTCCGCCCTGATGTGCATTTCAGCTTCAGCGTGAGCCAAATTCTTTCCTTTTCCTGTGCAGTCTAAGGGTTGGCAGCAGTTCTGTGGTGTGCAAGGTAGGGCTGATAAAAGGTCATGTGGACAGTGGCAGCTGCAGTAGCACACCTCTGCTGGTCAACGTTCACCTGTCTCTCAATGCCAACAGCTATGCAAAACCACTTCCCAGACAGATGACCCTGGCTGGCAGGAGATGAGGCAGCATTTGAAGCATAGAATCACACAACTGTTTTGGCTGCAAGGTGCCTTCAACATAACACCACCACAGCCATTAAACCGTGGCCCAAAGTGCCATGGCCACAGGTTTCTTGAAGACCTCCAGAGATGGTGACTCCACCACCTCCCTGGGCAGACTGTTCCAGCGCCTGACCACTCTTGCAGCAAAGATTTTTTTTTTCCTATTATACACCCTAAACCTTCCCTGGTGCAATAATGAGGCCATTTCCTCTCCTTCTCTCACCTGATACAAGGGAGAAGAGCCCAACCCCCACCTCACTCCAACCTCTTTACAGGGCGTTGTAGAGAGCAATGAGGTCTTCCCTCAGCCTCCTTTTCTCCAGGTTGAACGACTCTGGTTCCCTCAGCTGCTCCTGACCCAACCTGTTCTCCAGACCCCTCACCAGCAACTCAGCATCTCTGAAGGCCTAAATAAATCTGCCTTGGTGCTAATGACAACATCTAATGGTTTACAGTGGCTGAAAAGCTATTCCTCATTCCCACCAGAGCTTTAACACATCTGAGCCAGGCACAAAGCCTCTGATGAGCTCTTCCTACTCCAGAGTGAACCCTTTTGCAAGAACAACCTCCTGTGCTCACTGTCAGAGTAGAGTACAATGATGAGGTAGAAAACCAAAAACTAACAACAAATATCTTCTTTGGATATTAGGAAAAATGTCTTTGCTGCAAGAGTGGTCAGGCACTGCAACAGGCTGCCCAGGGAGGTGGTGGAGTCCCCATCCCTGGAGGTGTACAAGAAACCTGTGGGCATGGCACCTGGGGACATGGTTTAATGTCCAGGTGGTGTTGGGCTGATGGCTGGATTCAATGATTTCAGAGGGCTTTTCCAACCCAAACAATTCTGTGATTCTATTTGTGGTTACCAGATGAACACTGTGGTGGCTTCACAGGATGTTCCCTCTCCTCAGAGCCATAGAGGAGAGTTTGCCAACAAGAGGCTATGTGCTGGCATCACTCCCTGTCTCAGGCATGACCACGAAATAGCTCTTTACTCCCCTAGGATGGTGGAATTCAGCCTGGTGCAGTCACCACAGCTGATGCTGCATGTGAGCAGGCCCAAAGGAATGTGGTTTAAAGGAAGCAGCTCCATTTACCCCCTACAACCCACCCTTTCTCTTCTCTGGAGATGTGTTTGCCTACTATCTGTGCTATAGCTGCCAAAAAGCAGTCTCCCTGCTGGCCTTCACCTTCTCTTTGTCCCTTGCTGGATTGATGCTGACACAGTGGCAGCTGGAGGGCCTGCCTGAGCTGGGAGTGGTGATGTTCTCTAGAGAGGGCAGGGCACTGGCTGCTTATCTGCACAGCTCAGTTGCCTTGTGAGCAGTCACTAGAGCCAGCATTACCACACTTAATTATCATCTGAGTGCCAGATCCAAGGAAGAAGGAAAAGATTGAGGGAGAAGAGGGATGTGCTGTCTGATACCTTCAAGAAGAAGCTGGAGGTCTGCCTGCAACCTCAATGACCTCAACACAAGGGGGAACTTCTTTACTGTGAGGGTCCCAGAGCACTGGCACAGGCTGCCCAGAGAGGCTGTGGAGTCTCCTTCTCTGGAGCCTTTCAAGGCCTGTCTGGATGTGTTCCTGTGCAACCTGCACTAGATTGTCTGGTCCTGCTCTGGCAGCGGGGTTGGACTGAATGATCTCTTTGGGTCCCTTCCAACCCTGACATCCTGTGAGCCTGGGATCAATCAGTCTTCACAAGGAGATCAGAAATGGTATACTCCAAAAAACTCAAGTAATAAATCCAAAGAGCTCCTTACAGAGCAAAGACCATCTGAAAACTAGGAAATGGGCCCCAGAACTGCCTCTGTCACACACACATAACCCTAATATTATCTCCACTGTGACAACTTCCCTTTGTTCCAGACCCCACAACAACTCCAGAACAACCTTTCTTTACAAGGAGATGACACAGCAGTCACAGGTCCAGCTGGAGAGCTCAGTGATGGCTTACTCAGCAGCTCATGTTCCCTTTCAGAGACATCTCTGAATTCATCCTAGATACCAGCCAGGAAACCTAAAGAGAACAGAGTTCTCCTGCACAGAATCTTTCTGTACAAGGGATGTAAAAGCTGTGCAGGTGTGGTGCTGAGGGACATGGTTTAGTGGTGACCTGGCAGTGCTGGGTTAGGAGTTGGATTCAATGATCTCAACACAAGAAAGACATGAACCTGATGGAGCTGGTCCAGGAGGGCCACAAAAATGATCAAAGGGCTGGAGCAGCTCTGCTATGAAGACAGGTGGAGAGAGTTGAGGTTCAGCTTGGAGAAGAGAAGGCTCCAGGGAGACCTTAGAGCAGCATTCCTGTACTTGAAGTGGGCTACAAGAAAGCTGGGGAGGGACTTTTTACAAGGGCTTGTAGTGGCAGGGTGAGGAACAACAGCTTTGAACTAGAGAAGAGTAAATTTAGATTGGACATTAGGAAGAAGTTCTTGACTATGAGGGCGGTGGAACACAGGAATAGGTTGCCCAGGGAGATGGTTGAGGTCCATCCCTGCAGACATTCAAGGCTTGATGGGGACTTGACCACTCTGCTCTCACTGCAGATGTCCCTGCTCACTGCAGGGGGGTTGGAGCAGATGAGCTTTAGAGGTCCCTTCCAACCCAGTGCATTCCACGATTTTCAAGGTCTTTTCTGACCTAAACAATTCTATGATTCTGAGAAGAGAAGTGCTAAGACAAAAAACTCTCTTAGAATTTTTGGGTGTTTCCACTCTCGTACTCAGAGGAGCCAGCAGGGCCACAGGTATTGAAAGAAAGGACATAGTCCATGTGTGGAGGGAGAGAAGGGACAAGCTAACCAAAATTCCTGGAATCCCTAGCAAGCTGATCTGCGAGTTTTGCAGGAAACTCAGGGGTTTTAATCTCATTCCTAGTAAAGTTCTGCATGCCCAGTAAGTTCAGTGCTCCTCCAGCTGGAGACACTACACCCTTCCCCAAGACTGGACTGGAACTGTGACAACTATCTGACAGATATCATCAGGTGTGTCTTATGCAAGACTCAAAAGGGTCTTACCCCAAGGATATCTGGGGAAGAAGGGGGTGGATGCAAAATGGAATAAAATAACATTGCAATCCTCTCTCAATAAACAGCAGGAACCCAAGGGAGCCAGCAGCTAGCAGGGCAGCAGAAAAGGGACTGAAGAACCACGAGTCAAAGGCAGCAAGTAAACAAAAGAAGGGAAGTAACACAGGGAAGAAAAAAGAACATCACTGGCCTGGGTGACAGTGAGGGGAGGAACTTCTCAAGTGCAACACCACACACTTGTGCTATGAAGGGGAAAGCCGTGGTGCAGCCTGTGCATCTGTGCATGGATGGGGAGGAACAGAGTAAGGGGGAGGTGCTTGTGCCCAGCAGATCAGTGAAGGGCACGCTGGGCTGGTAGGGGGTGGGCAGTCTTGAGAAGAGCGTGGGAGAGCAGGGAGAGGGGAGGGGAAGAGGTGGGAAGGAGAGGCCGGCGCATTGCCATGTTGCTCAGCAGGGGCTGGGGAAGGAGAAAAGGCAGAAGGGAAGGAAGTTCTTACCACATTTGGAAAGTCTGCCAGTCATCAACTCCATACAGTTAGTGGTGTCTGGAGCATAGAACGGAAAGAGGAGGGAGGGAGGGAAAAACATAAAAAAAAAGGTTTCCATACCTCTGTGCATAAAGTAGTAACTTAGCACATCATTACCTGAAGCAGGAAACATAAACACATCTTGGTCTTCACACAACCCAGGCCAGATTCTGCCACCCACTGCCAGCCCGGTCCTGGGACTGGGAGCGGAGGTGGTTTCAGTCCCACTGCTCCACTCATCTCTCCATCACAGCTAGAGGTAAACACCTGGGATCTGGGAAGCATTCTGCCACCACATTAGGAAACTAAAAGCCTTGTTGCACCTGGCCAGCTTTGCAAGTTAGCCTGCAACAGCCAGGAACTGCCTGGCCAAGCTGATCTGTGACGTCCAAAACCTGGAGAGAGGGAGGAAGTGCAGCACTGGCTCCTTACACGGCTCAAAACCAGCTTTTAGACCCCAAAGGGTAATGTCCAAGCTCTCTACATGACTCTGCCTCTCTCTCTTACTCCTCTTGCTCTCAGAGGCAACAGAATTACTTCTGCAAAGGGTGACAGAATCTGGCCCTGAGGCATGTCCACTTCACATCCAGCTCCCATTGCCACAGCCTCTGTGTGCTTCTTCCTCAGGTGTGATAAGCAGATGGAGCTCTGTGCATCAGCTTTAAAGCAGAAAGGACAAACCCAGCTGGACACTTCCAAGTGGAACCTGCTGCTGTTAGCCAAGATTCCATTGCATTTGGGACCTCAACTGTTGTGTCCTTGAGTGCTGGGCAATGTGGAGCACTTGCTGCCAAGCAAGTGGCTAACCATTAGAACACTCAGTTCAGCATCACATCTCCTCTTGCTAGGCTGCTCACTGAACACTTGAGTATTCAAGATATGGCTTCTTGGGCATATGCTGAAAATCCCTGACTGCTAGGAAGCTCTAACTCTTCCCTATCTGCTAGAAAATCTGCAGGAGAGAGGGAAGGGTAATTTTTTGGCATTCCTTCCCTTAAATACTGAGAAAGGCTCTTTCAAAAAAGGGGGAAGGGATGCTGGATATGCTTGAGAAAGCTGACCCCATGCTAGAAGAGCATGGATATGTATTTTTTTCTAATGCAACCAGGCCTGTGGTGTGTATATCATCTGGGAAAGCATGGAGTAGAGAGGGCAGGGGCTTGGCCCAGTGACACTAATCAAAGCATCTAAGCAGCAGTTATGTGCTCTTTATCCCTATGGTTAGAGGCAGGCTGAGTAGGAGATGACACTCATGGAAGATCTCTTAGGAGGGAGCAAGACTAAGAGAAAGAGAAAGGGGAAGAGGAAGGAGATGAAGGAGAAGAGAGGATTGAAGAACAGGAACCAGAGGTGTCATAAAGGTCAGGAGTTTCCCTGCCTTTGAAATTCTTTGGCTAGGCAGATTGAGCTCCCCAAATGCATTTGTCCCTAAAGATCCTTAGCAGGTTTAAGAAGTGCCCACAGCTGCTGACTGAGCTAACAACCAGAAGTCACAGTCATGAGCCTGTATCACCTTTTTTCTCTTCAATAACTTGGAGAAGTTTGTTGTCTCTTGCATTTTAGTGGCTCCTGTCCAGCCCCTTCTGAGTCAGATACACCTTGTTGTACCTCAGTGTACTTCAACCACATGAAGCTCAGTAAGGACAAGTGCAGGGTCCTGCATCTGGGGAGGAATAACAACAGGCACCAGTACAAATTGGGGTATGCCCTGCTGGAAAGCAACTTCGTGGATAAAGACCTTGGAGCACTGGTGGGCATCAAGTTCTGCATGGGCCAGCAATGTGCCCTGGTGGCCAAGAGAGCAAATGGCAGCCTGGGGAGCATCAGGAAAAATGTGGGCAGCAGGGCTAGGAAGGTTCTTCTCCATCTCTACTCTGCCCTGGTGAGACCACAACTGGAATACTGTGTCCAGTTTTGGTCTCCCCAGTTCAGGAGAGACAGGAACCTGCTGGAGAGAGTCCAGTGGAGAGCCATGAGGATGCTTGGGGAACTTGAGCATCTCCCCTATGGAGAGAGACTGAGAGCCCTGGGCCTGGTTAGTCTGGAGAGGAGAAGGCTGAGAGGGGATCTGATCAATGTGTACAAATATCTGAGGGGTGGGTGTCAAGTGGAGGGGGACAAGCTCTTTTTGGTAGTGCACAGGAATATGACAAGGAACAATGAATACAAACTTGAGTATAGAAAGTTTCACCTCCACGTGGGGAGAAACTTCTTTACAGTGAGGGTGACAGAGCCCTGGAGCAGGCTGCCCAGAGAGGCTGTGGAGTCTCCTTCTCTGGAGACTTTCAAAGCCAGCCTGGATGCATTCCTGTGTGAACTCCCCTGGGTGATCCTGCTTTGGCAGGGGGATTGGACTTGATCTCTGGAGGCCCCTTTGAACCTCTATGGTTCTGTGATACTGTACTACAGACCTATAGTGGTAGAGCTCAGAGCTCACACATCAGCAGAAGTAGGACTCTGACAAAACACAGGAGAGCAAGGAAAGCCTCAAATGTTACCTCCAGCACCTGAATTTTCCTCTCAGGTGTATCCAGACTGGCCTCACAGTGATTAGCAGTATGGAAATAAAATGGGAGTATTTGGACAAGGTCAGAGTAAAGCTGTGGCTGGTTTGCTATGACTCATAAAATGTGAACAAATTCCAAATAATCAGATTTCCTTCAGTTCATACCTCAGAATGCTGTCTTTCTCCTGAGTCCCCTGCAGTCAGCACAGCTCTTTTCAGGATCCCATTTAAAGCTAATGGTGTACCAGGGCTGCACAAGTTAATTGTGTGAGGAGAATACAAACTGGACAGATCCACCACAGGAAAACCAAACCGCAAGGCAGGCTTTGTGCCAGCTCAACATCTGCACCTCATTTATGTCCCTGAAATACTACACTTGCAGGTTCTAGAACTGGGTTTGATGGATAGGAAAAGCCACAAACCCTTTCTTGAATCTAAGACTGTAGGAGAACATCGAAGCAAGACTAACAAATCCAATTTGTCTTTCTTAAAACACTTAAGCATAACTTATCAATATGAGCCAGCAGTGTGCCCAGGTGGCAAAGAAAGCCAATGGCATCCTGGCTGGGATTAGAAATGCTGTGCCCAGCAGGAGAAGGGAGGGGATTGTCCCCTTGGACTCTGCTCTGGTGAGGCCACAGCTCGAGTGTTGTGTTCAGTTTTGGGCTCCTCATTACAAGAGGGATGTGGAGGTGCTGGAGCCAGTGGGAGGGCAACAAAGCTGTGAAGGGCCTGGAGGATGAATCTTATGAAGAGTGACTGAGGGAGCTGGGGATGGTTAGTTTGAAAAAGAGGAGGCTGAGGGGAGACCTCATTGCTCTCTACAGCTACCTGAAGGGAAATTCTGGAGAGGTTGCTGCTGCTCTCTTCTCACAGGTAAACAGTGACAGAACAAAAGGGAATTGCCTCAAGCTGCAGCAGGTTAGCTTTAGACTGGATATTAGGAAAACTTTTTTTCCAGCAAGAGTGGTCAGGCACTGGGATGGGTTGGGCAGGGAGGTGGTGGAGTCACCAACCCTGGATATGTTTAAAAATAATTTGGATGTGGTGCTTGGGGATATGGTTTAGGGTGCACCTTACAGAGTAGGGTTAATGGTTGAACTTGGTGATCCTGAGGGGCTTTGCCAGCCTGAATGTTTCTGTGATTCTGTGATCATTTGCATTCCCTCTATTGCCATGGCCAGTCCCAGGAACTGCACAGAGATTTCTCTTTATCTTTAATGCCTTTCCCAGACATAATGAGGATGTTTCCCCACCTAGTCCTAAGGCACTGCAAAAATGAGCACACCAGAAACCAGCAGCTCACACTGCATTGCCTGAAAGACTCCCAGAGTGAATAAGCCTCCAGCTTCTCTGTTATAATAATGACTTTAATGCTTCTTTCATTTCTATCCTGTTTTAACATCTGGTTTAGTAAATAATCTCTAGGAGAAGACATTTCATCATTTTAAAGTAGAACTTTCCTTCTAATTAGAATGCCTGAGCCTCTTGGGAGTCAGCTGCTGCTTGTGGCTAATACTCCATCATCCAGGGACTGTGGGATCCAGGTGCTGTGTGGGGTGACTAAAGCCAGGGTCTGGAGGCCTTCAGCTGTCTGAGAAGCATTGATGGGTCAAGTAACAGCAATTTTTTTAATGTGTGCTGGTTAATTTTCTAATTAAAGCACCGTGGCAGTGTCAGATCCCAATGCTTCAGTTGATAAGGCAAGTCCTTGTTTCACAGAGGGTGCTGGCAGTCACTCACATGTTGGATCTGACCAAGGCTCTTTCATATATGACACCAAGTTCAGTTCATTAAGATTTTGGTTACAATCAGACCTTCCTTTGACAGGCCAAACAAGCTCTGAATCAAAAAAAAAAAAAAAAAAAAAAAAAAAAAAAAAAAAAAAAAAGAAAAAAAATTCTAGTGTTCTGCTGAAGTTTCTTTCCTGAACTTCCTTTCTTCTTGTGTTCCTGCCCCACACACATTTCACAAGCAAGCTGCCTGCGTCCTGATGCTTCTGATACCTCTGAGACTGAGACTCATCCCAGCCCAGCAAATCTCATCCAAACAGCTGCTCCTCTGAGATCTCCAAATTCAGGGCTAGGTCCCAGACAGCACTGAGCATCTCCTGCCAGAAGCTCACAGTCCCCAGTAAACACTCCCGTTAAGGGAGATGATGCCGAAGGGGGCAGCAGTTCCTCTGGTCCAAGGCACTTATCACTTAGATGAGAATTCCCCAGTGCTTGGGTGCTTATTTGAAATTCACTGTCCTTCTATCAAAACCCAGGAGAGCCTGGACTTATTTTCTACAGACTTGATTTTAGGACTACTCAGTTAATTTTAATGAAGGCTGCTCAGTAAGAATACTAAAGCTGTTTAGGAAAAAAACACTCCAAACTCCCAGTTTTCTGCCCATCCAACCAGGCATTACACAGCAGTTTCTGCAGATGAGAACCACGATGGCAAGGGAAAGTGTTCATTCCAGGCAGTGCAAAAGCAGTAAGACATCAAGAGTGCAAGAAACAAGACAAACCTGGGACCTGGATGAGCCCTGGATAGAGCTGACTTGGAGCCCAGCATTTGCACAGCCCTGGTTTGAGTCTGCAAGGTAAACTTCCAGCTGCAAAGCACTTTGTTTGCTCCCTTCTCTTGTCTTGATGATAAAATCCTTCCTGCACTTGGAAACTCTAAGTTCCTTTCTAATTTTTTTGGTAGTAAAATAGCCAACCTACAGCTCCTGTGAACCTTAAAGATGAACACCCAGAACTCACAGATCAATACACTGAACACCCAGAACTCACATGTCAATACTCTAGCAAAGTTTCTGGAGTCACAAGAACATGTTTGGCTTTTTGAGGTGCATGCCAGAGCAACTGGAGAGTTTGAGTGCATACAGAGAAGATTCACACCATGAGAACTTGTACTGCCCTCTTCTGAAGCTGGATGTGGTCTTGTCTATGCTGATGAAAGGCATTTCCAACAGTAACACTGAGATACTCTGAACTTTGAGATGCCAGTGGTTAAAATCTGAATGTGAAGCTAGTAATTAAAACAAAGAACAGAAAACCTCTTACATAGAAGATATAAAGGCTATTTCAGTATTGCTGATTGCCCAGAACAGGGGCAAATGGGAAAAAATAAGAATATTCAGCACCCCACACTTAAAACCAAAGCTCGAAGAGGCAAGGAAATATTAGGGAAATAAAAACTGATACCCTGTGAATGATCACAGATGGCTTTTGCATGTCCCTATTCACCAGCTGTTTCTGTGCCTCTTTTGTGCAGAGGCACTAGAGGAAAGCAGATTATGATTTAATGGAAGGAGTATTGGGCTGAAACAAAGGCACAAAGCTGAGATATCATCCTCCATGGAGAGAGATTCTTTTATCCCACCAAAAGGCTGTCCTGCCCAGGGACTACCTAAGCAGAGATTCTCAGTGTAAGGCTCCTGGACAGAGCCAAACATGGATGAGAGTCAAGGCCAGCTGCTCTCCCAAACAGCAATACTCACTCTTGATCCAAAAGGGAATGACTTTCATGGCCCCGCTGGGCTTCATGGGCTTGGTTATACCAGGAACAAGAACACATGGACAGCTACCTTGGTTCAGATCAGCGCTCTGTCTCCATTAGCAGCCACACAAAGATGTAACAGCAGCCTAAGTGTACAGAACCTGTCCTAAAACGACCTCACTCTCACCACGTCTAGGTCAGAGCTTTCCTGACCCTGTTGTGGTTCCTCGTTAGCAATCCTCATGAAGATTCCTCTTCCAAGGAGCTGTCCAGCTCCCCTGTAATGAGCACTCAGGGGAAGATGACCACCTGCAAGTAACTCACATTTGGAACCTGCTTCAGTGAGGAGTCCCCAGGTCTTACATTGGGTGAGGACACGCCTTCACTGGCACATGGCTTCCACTGCTTTCATGTGATGGCCTCTAGTTCTTTCATTGGGAAGAACAAATGATCAGTCAATCCCTGACTATGCCAGTCATGGGTCTGTAGACCTAGTATTAGCTTAGCACAGAGGATTTAATGTCCTAAAGTTGTATGAGATTGATCTGTTGCACTAAACTGGGCCAACTGGAGAGTGGAGTTTAGAAATATGGCATTAGCTTTTGGGATAGATTTCATTTGTTTGCACACTTATTCAGCTAAGGGAGGGAAGCCATTCTCTGCTCCAGGAGAAATAAGCACAACCAGCCTTGGGAAGTACAAATGGAACAAAGAGGGATCCAGGGAGGAGGGAGATTGTAAGTGTGACACAGAAACACACCTGCCTACATCAGGTAGGTTTTGGGCTCACGTACACACACAGAGGGATGCATGGGCAACACAACATCTACAAACACTGGAGTGAGCTGGAGGAAATGAGAAAGAAGAAAGTTCTGAAACCCAGGCAAGCCGGTTTGGCAGGCTGGCAGGCCGCATAAGGATCAAAGAGGGGCAGGAGAGAGAGAGACTCCCAGTGCCCTGTGCTGCTGTGCCTTGCTGGTCTGCTTTATTTACACCTGAATCCTTTCTGCAGCCCTCCCTTTCCATCCACCTTTCACAGATGGTTTTCACCATCCCACCTGTATTGGCATCTGGGGGAGACAACCCCAGAGAGGATGTGTGTGTGTGTGTGCACAGGGAGCTAGGGGAAAGCTCCAGTGCTGGGCCAGTATTGCTGGTCAGAGGCAGCAGTGGCCCCAGAGAGCCAAAGGGAGCTGTGAACTCGTTCTGCTGCAGCAGTGCCTTGTCTATGCAGTGCCCTCAAACCATCACCCAAACTCAGCAGTCCAGCCACCACAACTCCTGTGAGGTGTTCAGGGCTGGGAATATGGGCGAAGAGGAGAAACAGAGAAGACTTCGCTCTCTTTTTAGTAAGAAATGCTGAGTAGTTCCATGGTAATTCCCAGGTGGCTCTTGCACTCACCTTCCCAAGCACAGCAGCCAGCTGGGTGCTCCTGTTGTCCCATTACCCCTTGATTGCCCCTTACTCTCTCACTGCTTGGGGATGGGAACACACAGGATCTCCCTACTTTGGGGCACAGGCTTGTCCCTTTTGGGAACAACCATTTTCCCCCGCCCTTCCTTTTCCTCTTCTCCAGCCTACACTCTCCATGCTGAATTACTCCTCTCTTTTTCAAGAGACTTGCCTATTTCTGCTCAGGTCAGGTGATATGATATAGGACAGTTTGACATCCTGTCACTCCTGAGTTGCCTTGCCTGGACAGCTCTCTAGCTGAGGGAAATCTCTTTTTAAAGCTTCAAGAGACCATTTACTTTGTGTTTCCTCCATGTGGAGTTATCAGTTCCACACTGGTTGGGTTTTCCCTGCTAGAACAACATGCTCTCACATGGCTTTAGGCAGCAGGGGAAAGATTCTGTGTCTGTAATATGGTTTCTCCATTTCAAAAGCAGAGCAAAACTCTGAGATAACATTTCTCACAGCGCAGTTTGCCCTAAACATCTCCCTGAGCCTCAGTCAGGAGAGCTGTTTTTTATTTCTGTTGTTAACAGGACTTCCTTAGGGACACAGCCTGTTTCACAGGCAAGCTTGCAACAGGGCCCAAGTCCTTCGAGAGAGCCTCAGCAGCTAGCACATGCTAGGGTGAAGAAGTTAAGGGAGAACACCATGTTATTTACTTTTCTCAGAGACCTAGGGCACACTTCTTTCCCTAAAACCAAGGAATGCTTCATGCAGCAGGAGTTTTATGAACTAGACTTCAAGGATGCTTTTCTAGCTAATAATTCCTCTCATCCCTGCGTGGCTCCAGCATTTCCCCAGAGGAAGGGCTGGCAGAAAATTCTGGCTGCTTCCCTGAGTTTGATTTAATTTCCAAAGTCCGGACAGCAGAAACCTGAACCAACCATAGTTGTAGTGTCCTCAACTTTCCTGTCTCCTACTGCATTAACCCCTGTGCTTGGCACCCTTGCAATCCAACAGGCGGAAGGTCAGACAGTGCTGGAGGGCAAAAGCAAAGTGGAAAACAGTATTTCCTGAGCTAAGCACACTTCTCACTCTTCTAGATGGAGCTACTTTATCTTCAGCTGTTAAAGCCACACTGTCAGACCAGAGGGATGTAACCCACGTGTGCAATGAGGCAGGGACATCTGGGATTTAACTGCAGGGTACAGTAGTGCCAGCTTCACTCCCCTACTTTTGTCTTGGCTTGTTATCACAAAGGTCAAGCACTGGGTTTGGCTCTTATGTGTAATATTTAGTTACCACCTTTTCATCATCATACACTGGGAAAATTCTTCCTACTTCCACCTCTTTGTCTTCTCCCTGCAGCCTCTGCTCTCTGCCTTGATTGTATTTCTTCCTGTACATTCTTTCCATTTCTCCCCTTTTTTTTCCTTCCTTGAAGCCCTCCCAATAGTTAGGCTTCCTTAACTTCCCAGCATCCACTTTCTTCTTTGTTCTGTCCTTTTGAAGGACAGAAGAGTTAACACCAATGTTTTACATGTATGTGTCACCACTAGTGTCAGAGTGAACATTTGCAGTGCAATGGTGGGATGAGGCTACCTGCTACACTATCAATTCAAGCTGCCTGCAGATTCAGATTGATGCCACTGCACAGGGTCACACATGGAAGGCTTTTGTTACCACCACGAGGAACTTTAAAGACAGACAAAATATAGCTTCTGCAGAACCTTAGTAAACGACTTGTGCTACCAGAGTGTTGGGCCAAGAATTTGATTTTGGGAGATTTTGGAGCTTAGAAAATCTGGAAGAGCTATTGATGATGCAGCTTTCGATGGAGAAGTGGGCAAATGGCTCTTTGGGTGGGAGGAGGGCAGAAGCAGTTCAACTGGGGAATGCGCCGGGAGCACTGGAGCGGGAATGAGAGAGGGAGGAGCAGGGTGGGTGCGGCGAGATACTGCTCTGGCTGAATGGAGCTTGTTCCTCGCTCTTATCAGAGGGATGGCCTCCCTCAGCCTCCTGCTACCGAGAGGCACCTCGCCTGCCTGTCTCTGCTGAAGCAAGGTGCTCGACAGTAGAAGCCACTCACCTGATAACTGCTGCACTGAAGGCTGGTCGTGTGTGCTTAACAACTGTGCCTGAATGGTTTCTACTACCCTCTTAAAACGACGGCTTGGACCTGTGAGGAGAAAAGAGGCACAGATGGCTGTGAGAGGAGTAGGAGGCAAACCCTCACACTACCCAGGCTGGAGGGAAAGGATCACAAGCACCTTCCTTTCAGTCTTGTCCCCAAGAGTGTACTGACTGGACTTCACAGAATCCCAGCATGTTGGGGGTTGGAAGGGACCTTGGGAGATCATCCAGCCCAACTTCTCTGTTAAAGCAGGGGCACCCACAGCAGCTTGCCTAGGAGCACAATGACATGGGGGGTTTGGAAGCTCTCCACAGAAGGAGACTCTACAGCTTCTCTGGGCAGCCTGCTCCACAGCTTCAGCACCCTCACACCAAAGAACTTTCTCCTCCTGTTCGGGTGGAACCTCCTAGGTTCCAGTTTGTGCCCACTGCCCCTTGCCCTAACATGTAGGAAGGATGGCTCCTGGGCTTCTTTTGTAAAGACAGAGAAGAAGGGCTTTGGGTTAACCTCCATAGCCACCCAGAGGAAAAGGGTGGCTGTATGTTTCTGTCAGAAAGAAGAAACCAGCAGCTTCACAGTGCCCAGCTGAGACCTTGGAGTGAAACACAGTGACAGTACAGGGAGATACTTCAAATCTGATGCATGGAGCCACTACTTCAGCAATAATCATGGTGGCAGCAACCACACTTCTTAGTGAATCTCCTTCCCTCCCAGCATTTCCATTACAGCAGTTTTGTTCCTCCTTGCCCCTGCCTGAATTTTCCCCTGAGGTCAAGACAGTTACATTCTCTCCCCTGGCAGAGCTGTCTTTGTAGGCCTTTGTATCAGCAAGGACAAAGCCAGCTTGCACCCATTTCAAAGAATTGCCATGGTTACCTGATAAGAGTGTGAAAGTGACAGAATAGATCCCGTTCTCCTTCTGTGCCTCTCCCCCTTCTGTGTATGTTATGTCCACCTGGAACTTGACTGGCTTCTGGAAGACAGCAGGACCGCCTGTGGACTTGTATTCTGCACGGAAACTTGTCTGTGAGATGACACTGTGACTGAGGCTTGGGATCTGCAACAGGTTGGTAGAAGGAGAGAGTAGAACCAGAGCACAAAGGGAACAGATCTGCAAACCTCGATTTAGAACAGTGCACATTTCCAGAGTGGGTGAGCCATGTTGGATTTGCTTCTGGACCTGAATTTGTAATGCACAAAGAACGTCAGTAAGAGTGCAGGTTGCTTGGCACTGACGAAGAAAGGAAGGGCATGGAGTAGTGGTAGTGGCTTAGTAGTAGCAGTGGGACTGGAAGCTCTATGTGAGCAGTTGGACTTGATCTCAAAGTTCTCCTCCAATCTCGACAGCTCTGTCAGGGCTTGATGGTCCTCACAGGGCTGGCCTAAACTGAAAGGCTGAATATGATGGAACATTGGTGGAATACTCACTATGTTTATAAATTGCTGTACAGCATCATACACAGCCTTTCTTGTCCTACTCATCTGCCAGTTTGGTGAAAGGCCTTTCACTAAGTGAAAACTGCTAACAAAGGGAGGGGGCAGGAAAGTCAATGAGTGGAAGACTCAGTGTGAAAAACCACCTGGAGTGGTTCAATCTCATAGCTGATCTTGTTTTGAGCAAGAGGTATCCTGAAGTCCTTCTCAAACTCAACTGTTTGGTGATTCTGTGAGTGAAACATCAGGGCACAGAGCAGACACTTGGACAAGCCCCTGGGGTCTCCACAGGGCAAGCACACCTGTAAAGAACATACCCAAACTACAACTCTGTGTAGAAGAGCTCTTAAGAAACCTTCTTGCATCATCGTAGAATTGTTTCAGTTGGAAAACACTTCCGAGATCATTCAGTCCAACCAGTCTCTAATTCTGCCAAGGCTGGTGCTAAACCATGGACCTCAGCAGCACATCTCTGCCTCTTTTCAACACCTTCAGGGATGGGAATTCTACTGCTTCGATGGGAAGCCTGTTCCAGTGTTTGAGAGCCCTTTCAGTAAAGGAGTTTCTTCTCATATCCAACCTAAACCTCCCCTGGTGCAACCAGAGGCCATTTTCTCTTGTCCTGTCACTTGTTAATAGGGAGAAGGGACCAACCTTCACCTGGTTCCAACCTCCTTTCCGGGAGCTGTAGAAGGTCTCCTCTGAGCCTCCTTTTCTCCAGGTTAAACAACCCAAGTTCTTTTAGCTGCTTCTCACCAGACCTGTTCTCCAGACCCTTCACCAGCTTCATTACCCTTCTCTGGACCCTCTTTCACTATCTGTATCCTCAAACCCATGGCAGAACTGCAGAACTGCATGATTTTCAAGTGGTTACCATTCACAGTCCCACCCCAGTTTAACTATACATGCTATTATTTATTTCTTCATAAAAGAACAGATTTAAAGGAAACCAAACCCTTTGGAAACCCAGCCTCTCATTTAGGAAAAAAAAAAAAAAAAAAGAAGATAAGCTCTTTGAGGAGCTGACCTTAAGGTCTTACTCAAGAGGCTGTGACAACACATTTAAGTTTGAAGTTGGCTGTAAGAGATGGATTGACAGGGTTTGCACACAAAGCACTACACCTCAATCCACACGTGTGGGGTGTGCAGATGACCAGTACAGACAATGGTCCCACTATAAATATCTAATGTGCCATGATATAAAGCCAGCAGCACAGCTAAAGGCATCAAATTGAGATGGTAACACCAAAGAATCACAGAATGGCTCAGGTTGGAAGGGACCTCAGAGGTCATCTACTCCAACCTCCCTGCCATGAGCAGGGACACCTCTCAGCTAGACTCAGCTGCTCAAGGCCTCATCCAATCTGACCTTGAACACCCACAGGGAGGGGGCATCCACAGCCTCCGTGGGCAACCTATTCCAGAGTCTCACCCTCCTCATACTGAAGAACTTTTTCCTCAGCTCCAGTCTAACTCTGCTCTCCTTCAGGTTCAAACCATTCCCCCTTGTCCTGACTCTAGACACCCTTAGGAAAAGTCCCTCTGCAGCTTTCCTGTAGCATCCCTTCAGGTACTGGAATGCAGCTCTAAGGTCCCTCCAGAGTCAAAGCCATCTGAGATGGACACCAGGATCTGATGCTACTATACTGCACTTGCTCCTTGGATGTCTGGACAAATAAAAGGCTTATGGTTGTTTTTTTGAGGAAGAAATTAATTCCAGCATCGTGCAGACTGAAAAGGAGTGAAGCATCTTGTGGAATACAATGTAACTTATAGAATCATAGATTGGTAAGGTTGGAAGGGACCTCAAAGGTCATCCAGTTCCAACCCCCTGCCATAGGCAGGGACACCTCCCACTAGTACAGGTCACTCAAGGCCTCGTCCAACCTGAACACCTCTGGGAAAGGAGCATCCACAACCTCCCTGGACAACCTGTTCCAGTGTCTCATCACCCTCACTGTAAAAAGAACTTTTTCCTAACATCCAGGAAATCTACAAGCATCCAGGACTTCTACAAACAATGTAAGAAATGATCTCTCATTCTCTTAATTCTATCAAAAATAAAGTCTAATTATGTGGTCAACTACCTTGAAGCGAAAAATCTCTCAAATTACTTTTAGTAAGCTGGCATCTTCTTTATTGGTGCCTCTAGATTCCCAGATTGCATTAGGCTGGAAGGGACCCTCAAAGGTCCTTCAACTGCCCTGCAGTGAGCAGCAACACCTCCAACTAGAGCAAGCTGACCAGGGACACATAAGGTCTGCTCTCGAATGTCTCCAGGGACAAGGTCTCAATCTGTTCCAATACTTCATCATTCTCATTGTAAATAATTTCCTCCTGATGTCCAACCTAAATTTCCTCTGCTCCAGGTTCAAACCATTGCTCCTCAAACTCTAGACAATGAGAATGAAGTCTTTCTATAGGGGAGGGGAAAAAGAAA
>VWYK01064761.1:19681-40958 GCA_013399775.1 Semnornis frantzii | reverse complement strand
AAAAAAAAAAAAAAAAAAAGACAATTCCCTCTGCTTTCCTAGCTTGTAAATAAATCACATCTGCAACAACTGATGCTTGGCTCTCCGGAGGGAATTACCCTTCTTTCTGTCACACAGCATTGAAGAGACCATTCTAAGTAACCAGTGCAGATGTGAGTCAGGCTTTTTGCCTGGCTGAGTTGGAGGAGAGCATACCCAGCAGAAGGAGACCCCATCTGATGCCCAGACGGTGGCTGTTCAGGTTAATTTGACTAAGCAGCAAATCACTGCCGCGACACCGCAGCAGCAGCGTGTTCCAGCTGCAGCCACTCTCCAAGCACTGGCAACCTGCGGACCCTGCCAAGAAGGCTGAGGTCTTTTCTCACCTTAGAGACTATTATCTACAGTCAGGAATGCAATCCACAGAGGATGGCTGTGAAGGAGCAGAGAGATTCAGTCCAGTAGCACACGGCAGAAGAAGTCACAATCAGAGAATGTCAGGGGCTGGAAGGGACAACCAAAGCTCATCCAGTCCAACCCCCCTGCAGAGCAGGACCACCTAGACCAGATCACACAGGAACACATCCAGGTGGATTCTGAGTATCTCCAGAGAGGGAGACTCCACAACTGCTCTGGGCAGCCTGTGCCAGGGTTCTGTCACCCTCACAGGGAAAAAATTCCTCCTCATGTTTACATGAAACTTCCTATGCCTCAGCTTCCACCCACTGTCCCTTGTCCTGTCCTTGGGCATCACCCAGCAGAGCCTGGCTCCATCCTCTTGGCACTCACCCTTTACATATTTATTAACATGAATGAGGTCACCTCTCAATCTCTCCTTCTCCAAGCTGCAGAGCCCCAGCTCCCTCAGGTTCTCCTTGTAAGAGTGATGTTCCATTGCCTTAATCAGCTTTGTGGCTCTGTGCTGGACTCTTTCAAGCAGCTGTCTTGTACATGCCACTTGACGGCACTCAGGATGAGCTGCTCTATAACCTTGCCAGGCACTGAGGTCAGGCTGACAGGCCTAGAGTTCCCCAAATCCCCCTTTCTGCCCTCCTTGTGGATGTATGTCACACTGGCCAACCTGCAGTCACCTGGGACCTCCCCAGTTAGCCAGGACTGGTGATAAATGGAGAGTGGCTTAGACAGCTCTTGTGCCAGCTCCCTAAGCACCCTAGGATGAATCCTATCCAGGCCTATTAACTTGTTAGGATCTAAGTGGCACAGCAGGTCACTAACTACTCTCTGCTAGATTACAGGAGAGATATTCTGCTCTCCATCCCTGTCTACCAACTCAGGAGCCCAATTGCCCTGAGGAGTCCTGGAGCTGAGCAGTGGGCAATGCCTCCAAGGGGTATGTGGGGTGACTTACCGAGAGGAAAGCGTGGACAATATCAGCCTTAATGGAGCTTAGTGGTTTGTCCTTAATGACCACAAAAATCTGTTCTTCTTTCTCCAAGTTGATGAAGTTACCAAACCAGGATTTTTTGGCAAGCCTGAAGAAGAGAAAGAGATGGTTTAGAGTGCTGAGCATTCTTTCTCACATGCCCCAGCTAGAAAAAAATACTTCAGAAGACCCAATGAAGTTTTGATAACACTCTAGATGTGATACCAGTACTAACAGTAAGTGGAAAACAAGGTGAGAAAACATCAGAACAACATTTCAGTTATTGACAACTGTTACAATGATGAACCACACTGTGTTAGTCTGGCAACACATCTCACCAACCACGAACAACCAGGAGCAAAGGTAACTCTTTTGGCTGAGCCAAAGGACCTGTTAATACTGCAGATGAGAAGTGCACATGAGCCAGGGGACACACTCCTGGTTTGTCTCCAGGGACCTCTCTACCTCTTCTGAGAACATGTGGATGTTGGTAACACAGGGCTTCAAGACCCTTCCCACCCAACTTCAACCCTCTTGCTGTTGTAGGACGTAGCAAGTTCCTTCTCTGAAGGTGTCCTGTTGGGCTGACATGACAGTCATGGGATCTGATTTTTCAAAGCAAGCTACTGGACCTCCAATGTGTCAGTGAGTGGAATCCACTCCCAGGCAGAGAGGAAGGACAAAGACTGTCCCTTTTGGGTGTCTTTATAATGAGTACTTTAAAATGAGGGGTGAATTTTCAGTGCTAAGAGAGGAGATACCAACACCACACGAGCCACAGTGCAAGCTTCCCACTGACAGCAGTGCAGCTTCACAGTTCCCTCCCTCATGACATGAAACTGCTCTGTTTTTAAACACTGATCCTATCAGCAAATGTTTCATCTTCTTAGCATTTCACCATCTCACTGCACTTTGGTGCCAATCCTTTTGAAGTTAAACAGGCTAAAGTTAAAAGACAGGGCTATGAATATTCTTAGGGGGCAATACTCAGCATGTGAAGGTAGCACCTCTGATGAGTGCTTTTGAGGGGAGAGATGTTGGCAGCCATGAGATACAGTCAAGTAATTGCTAAACCAACCTAAACTCAGAGAAAATCCCACTAAAGTCAGCCATATCCCAGCAGCAAAATGCCAGAATCAAACAACCTGCCACCAAGAGACTGGGGTTTACACCACCAGGGAAAGCTCAGTTTGTAGTATGGCAGGCAATAGGATCTGACTTGTTTTGGCAGACATTCACCAGTCATGAAGACATCTCCAGACAAGGAAAGCCATCTGTCAAAAGGATTACTGCACATCAGCTTCCCATCAAAGGATATACAGCTGGAGAGAGATATTAGTAGATTCACTTTCTGCATCAAAGACTGAGCCAGAATGGGGAAGGGCAGAGATTAAGATTGAGAGGAGCTAACTGGGAAACTCATTTGAAATCTAGACCTTCAGGATAAAGGACAAAGCTTGATCTGTGCAGCATCCCATTCCAGAGTGCTGCATAAATCACACCACTGCCATCCAACTGCCCACTTAATGCACTCAGTAGAAAGCCTATACCTGGATAGACTAGTTGGCTTCTACTTACTACAGGCAACCACAACTATGACTTTCTTGCAACTAGGCAAACCTGAGCCCCCCACCTCCACTGAAGTCAGCTGGAAAAGTGTCACTCCCTAAAATACTCACAGGCAGGTGTAAGGAAGCCAGGGAGCCAGGGATTTAAATGGGTCGTTAAGGAGCCAGGGTCAGAGTGTGAAAGGAAATTACATGCTAATTAGCTCGGGTGTCTCAGGCACACCACAACAATTCCAGCAGCCCCTGAAGAGCTGGGGCAAGAGCTCCCTGCATGCAAAGGCTCTGTGCTCATTAGTAAATTAGCATCTGGTTATCCATCTAAAATGGATGTTTGGCCAAGGCTGGGACGTTGGCTAGATGGACTCCTGGGGCCCAGTGTATGTCATGCAGGGAAGCTGGGTCTGGAAAAATCCTTCATGTTGAATTGCAGGTCTGCTGTGTTAAAATATGGCTTTTCACATGGCATTTTCATTAATGGCTTTGTCGGCTCTTCATTTAGAGATATCTACATGCACAAGTTCAAAGGGCTCCAGAACAGAGAATCATAGAATCACAGAATGGTTTAGGTTGGAAGGGACCTCAAAGCTCAGCCAGTTCCAGCCCTCTGCCATAGGCAGGGACACCTCCCACTAGTACAGGTCACTCAAGGCCTCATCCAACCTGGCCTTGAACACCTCCAGGGAGGGAGCAGCCACATCCTCCCTGGGCAACCCGTGCCGCTGTCTCATCACCCTCACTGCAAACAACTTCCTCCTGACATCCAGTTTCAATCTCACCTCTGCCACTTCACACCCATTGCCCCTTGCCCTGGCATTGCAAGACCTTGTCAATAGTCCCTCCCCAGCCTTCCTGTAGCCCCTTTCAGATACCGGAAGGTCACTCTAAGGTCTCCTGGGAGCCTTCTCTCCTCCAGGCTGCAGAGCCCCAACTCTTGTTGCATGAAGAGCTGCTGCAGCCCTATGAGCATCTTCACGGCCTTCTCTGGACCCGCTCCAACGCTTCCATGTCCTGCTTGTGCTGGGGGCTCCAGAACTGCACACAATACTCCAGGAGGTTTTCTCCTGTTCAGTTTGGAAACTTCAACCTTGAGTGTCCAGCTGGGCTCTTCTCTACAGCATGGCTACCACCAGTAATACCAACTGGTAGCCTGGGCTATCCTCCAGTCTGCCACTCACTGGAATTCACTACAGTGTTTTCCTGGTGTCATAGAAGATGGAATACATGCCAGTGTTCTGTGTTTGCAATGATCAGAATCAAGACATTGCACACATGCACTGTCTCTGCCCCTCCAAATCAGCAGAAGGAGCTGTTTCTATGCACCCAGGGAGTAGGTCCATTGAAGAAGAGAGGGTAGCTTTGCAGTAAAGTCACATAATAAAAGTTTCCCTCCTCTTAGAGTCTGTTTAGTGCTGCTGATTTGGGGTAAAATGGGTGTGGATCAATGATCCTGGGCACCCTGCATGAGAGTCTCTAGCACTGCAATACAACTGTACTTAACAGTCTTCTGGTGATGGCATAGAGGAAAGAAATAGGGGATGTGCTGGGCAGGCTGGGCATGTAGATGACTCTAGGAAGTTTAATCAGCTCTCCAGTTGATTGGAAAAACACAGAATCACAGAAACATCCAGGTTGGAAAGCCCCTAAGGATCACCAAGTCCAACCTTTATCCCTACTCTACAAGATTCACCTTAAACCATACCCCCAAGCACCACATCCAAATGATCCTTAAACACATCTAGGGTTGGTGACTCCACCACGCCCCTGGGGAGCTCATTCCAGTCCCTGACCACTCTCTCTGTGGAAAACTTTTCTAATGTCCAATCTAAACCTCCCCAGTCTCAGCTTGAGGCCATCCCCCCTTGTTCTGCCTCCAATTAGCTGTGAGAAGAGACCAGCAGCAGCCTCTCCACATCCTTTCAGGCAGTTGTAGACAGCAATGAGATCTCCCCTCAGCCTCCTCTTTTTCAAGCTAAACAGCCTCAGCAAATAGATTAACATGAAGATGGGGGCTGGTGCTTTCCTGCTCCCCACTGAACGGCTCACTGCTGTAATGCTGTGCCTTTTCCTACTTCTGGAGTGTCTGCCTTCTGCAGAGCCTCACTGCCTTCCCTACCTGTCCCTGAGTGCATGGATCTGTAAGTTCCAGGCACTAACCTTCCAAGCATAAATAACAGGATTTCCACTCAGGCAAATGGAGTCATAGAATCACAGAATCATAGAATGGTAAGGTTGGAAGGGACCTCGAGGATCATCCAGCTCCAATCCCCTGCCATAGGCAGGGAGTCCTCCCACTAGAACAGGTCACTCAAGGCCTCCTCTGACCTGGCCTTGAACACCTCCAGGGAGGCAGCAGCCACAACCTCCCTGGGCAACCTGTGCCACTGTCTCACCACTGCAAACAACTTCCTCCTAACATCCAGTTTCAATCTCTCCTCTGCCAGTTCAAACCCATTGCCCCTTATCCTGTCATTACAAGACCTTGTCAGTAGTCCCTCCCCAGCCTTCCTGTAGGCCCCCTTCAGATATTGGAAAGCTACTCTAAGGTCTCCTGGAAGCCTTCTCCTCTCCAGGCTGAGTCAAGCAGCTGGAGCTGTGTCTCTTTCAATGCCATCCCCAGCACATTTGTTCAGTTTTTTTTTTTTCCCATAGCAAAGAGCAGAGCATTACCCAGCCATGGCACAGCGGCACACCTAATCATCAGCTTGGTTAAATGAATGGCTGCAGCAGAGCAAGGACAGGTACTTAGTGCTTGACCCATCAGGTCAATGCAGCTCTTGAGATGAAGATCTTATTCCTTACAGAAAGGGAGGAAACACTGGAGGGAAATCAGACTTGTGGAAGTGGGCACTGAGCAACAAGACCTCTATGGGTAACATACAACCCAGGCCATTATTTTTTATGACTTCTATTATGTTTACTGCAAGATGCAGCCCAATTGAGCTCAGTAATTTGGCAACTATACAGGAAAAGAAAAAAAGGATCTTAGGCTTTGACTAGCATCCAAACTGCCTCCAATGACAGGCACTACATCTCCATCCCAGCTTTGAAAGAGAGAGTGGGAAGCAGGGAAGGCAATAAATTGACAGAGAGACTGAGGGGAGGGGAGTGGAGAGGAGAGGAGAGGAGAGGAGAGGAATTTTAATTCTGAAGGTCTTCTGTTTTAATGGCCTTTAAAAAATTTGAAATGAGAGTATCATATACATCATTTGATGAGGATGGGCTCATGGAAATTCTCTCATGCTCCTCTATCAATTAAGTGCTCCAGTGTACTGAAAACACAAATTACTCCTTTTTCTTCCAGGATTTTTTTCACTAGCTCTTACTAGTCCCTGCTTCTCCCTCACCTTAAGTCTACACCTCTCCATCCTGCAGAATTAGACACGGAGTGCCCATCTTACAGCACACAAATGCCAGGTCTCTGAGGAAAGTTTTTAAGGCTACACCACTGTCACAAATTACAAAACTTTGGGCCCCAATTTTCCATCTCCAGCTCATGAATATTTCAGACGAGTCTCCTGACAAAAGGCCAAACTCCCTTGGTTGGCAGGGGAGGTCTATGGGCACTGGGTGCACAAACACAAGCTGTGAAAATAAAAAGGAATAATTTGGCATCTGTTGCATGTTAGAGGAAGTGTTTGGAGCAGCTCTCCTGGCAGGGGCTTCCAAGCCCTCTGTGCATACACACACTTGTGCAGTGAAATGGGTGAAATGTGCCCTGACTTTCAGGAGTGAGCCTGGTGAATATGAAACAGTTTCTGCATGTCCCAGTGCTGCTGCCTCAAATTAACACTGCACTTGTAATGGCAGCCAAAGATCTCCGAATTCTCTTAGCAGAGGTATCTCTGTCTTATCCTGAGGATGCAAACTCTCCTGTGTAAGCGGAAGGCTTTGCAGTGCAGAGTTAGTGCCTGTATAAGCCACTGAACATCATCCCAACAGTGATCTGATCTACTTGACAACTAAGCGCAAGAAGGAAGGAACATAGAGTCATAGAACAGTTTGGGTTGGAAAAGAGCTTGGAGGTCATGGAGCCCAACAGCTATCTAACTCTACCTGGTGCTGGACCATGTCCCTCAGCATCACATCTCTGCCTCTTCTCAATACCTCCAGGGATGGGGATTCAACCACCTCCCTGGGGAGTCTGTTTCAGTGTTTAAGGGAGTTCCTTCTAATGTCCAATTTAAACCTCCCCTGCTGCAACTTGAGGCATTTTCTGTCATCCTATCACTTGTTATTAGAGAGAAGAGACCAATGCATCAAAAACATAGTGAATGACAGGCTGAGGGAGATGGGGTTGTTCAAGAGAAGGTTCTGAGAAGACTTTAGAGCAGCCTTCTAGTACCTGAAAGAGTCTACAAGAAGGATGGAGAAAGACTGTTTACGAAGGCCTTTAGTGACAGGACATGGGGCAATGGCTTCAAACTAGAGAAGAGCAGGTTTGGATTGGATGTTAGGAATAAGTTCTGCACCATGAGGGTGGTGGAACACTGGAACAGGTTGCCCAGGGAGGTGCCTGAGGCCCCATCCCTAGAGATGTTCAAGGTGAGGTTCGACAGGGCTCTGGGTGACCTGATCTAGTTGAAGATGTCCCTGCTGACTGCAGAGGGGGTTGGGCTAAATGACCTTTGGAGATCCCTTCCAATTCAGCCCATTCTATTATTCTATTTTCAGCAAGCCATGAGGAAATGAGATGGTTACTGAGAGACTGCTTGGTCACCTCTTGACCCCGCTGCCATTACCTAGGTCCTTAGTGAAACTATTTCACACCTCTGTCCCACTCCCTGGATAACAGGTTACAGGCAGATACTGATCCATAACAGCAGACTGCCACTCCACAACATTCAGGCAAGGAAATGACATTAGTATGTGGTGGAAAAAAAGTAGTGCCCTGGCAAATTACTTACTCTGGGGATGATTCCGGGGTTAAATTAGACATCTCCTCTGGAGTAGGTACTGCCCATGCACGCACAGCCAAAGAGAAGGAGAAGAGAAATGGATGAGTCAGTACACCTGCCATGTTCTGCTTGTATCCCACTGAAATCATTCCAGTGCTGCCTCTGCAAACAAGCCTGACACTTCAATGTTGGACATATGTCTCCAGATCACTGTACCTAATCAAGTACTGCATGCCAAGGCTCACATCACCTTTCCTTAAACCAGGATGTGATCTTCCACTGCCTTCAGTGCCTTCTGGTTCAGACCCAACCACCATGGCAGTCCCACTGCTTTACAACTGCTTCAGAGCCCAGTAGGGTGCAGCTCAGTCACTACTGCAACTCTCTGCAGAGACCTCAGATGGTCTCTGACCATCACAGTTTGAAACCTAATGCTCCCATGGCTGTAATCCTCCTTTCCCATGGGGTCCCTGTAAAACCCCTGGCTGCTGCTGACATCTCAGGATAAAGTGTGTGACTTTGGATACCCTTTGCCTGAATACAAAAAGCCACCTGGAGCTTGAAGAAGAAAATTTTGCACATCTCAACACCCTAGAGACTCCAAAACCTGAAACAAGCCAGCAGATATGAAACCACTGATTGCATAAAGGGGACTTTTACGCTAATTACTAAAGTAGGTAAAAAGAAAGAATTAACCAAGATCAAGCAGTCTGTGCTTCAGGACAATTCCAGGCTGTTGCCACTGGCCATCTCTTTCAGCAGAAGGCTCGGCCTGTGGCTATGGAGAGGCAGCAGAGCACAGCCAGAGGGGAAATGGCAGAGCCCTGGGTCTGCTGGCAAAAGGAGTGGAGAAGCTGAAGATATTCTTGTGCTCCAAGAGCGGCAACAGAGACAATTAAAGCTGCATGGCCAGGGTGTGAAGAGGGCTCAGGAGATGCTGTTGGAGTGCTGAGATGGAGCCTGCTCACATGGGCCTTGGGTTAGGGCTATCATTCTCATTTTCAATACGAATACTCAGCCTTCAGTACATAAAATCTGCAGAGCCACAGAGAGTTATCAATTTGCTACTCAAAGTCTGCCCAGACCAGAACCATCCTGGACATCTTGGGTGAGGACTCACCTTGCAATTTCCGGCGATGGAAGCGAGGAGACCCCAGGAAACTATTCTTGATGGAGTTGAGCCGTGTCCTCCATGGCATTCCTCCAATGCTGGGGCTGGATGGTGGTGTTGGGTTGGGTGTGCCTGCTGGGCTCTCCTTTGGCGTATGGACAGGTGTCCCCTTGGGGGTAGGGAGGGGACTTCCCCTTGGAGAGGGGTGAGGGGTGACCTGTATGATGGGGATAGATTTGGTGCTCGGGTCAGTACTAGAAGGGAGCAATCTAACAGGAGACATAGGGTTGGTCTGCACTTTAGGAACAGCCAGCTGCGGGTTAAAGGCGGCGGCGGGCGAGCGGCCCTGGGCGTTCTGCACAGGGCTGTTCTGGGAGGAGGGGGCATTGCTGGCATTGCTGGTGGGCAGTGGGTTGGATTTAGTAGACTGGAGTGGTTTTTCGGCCAATTTGCTCTTGGATGGCAAAGTCTGCGTCTTTGGGTTGGGCTGAAGTGCTGGCTTTGGTTGGAGCACATGTCCAGGCCTGGAGGCGTTCCTACAAGCGTCAGGGTCCAAGGAGACTTGGGGTCGGGGAGAGAAAGGGAGGTCGGAGGTCTGAGGGGGGATGAAGAACTTTCTGATAGGCTACAGGACAGACGCGGAGTGTCCATGCACAGCAACAACAGTGAAGTACACACAGAGCGGGCGAGCAGAGAAAGGAAAGTCAGAACCCAAATCCATCCGAGTCACAAAGATGCACCATGTCACGAGGAGACACAAAGAGATGGAGGTGAGGGGAGGGCGGTGGTGGTGGGAAGTGGTGGGGGAGGGATTTTGCAAAGAAACGGAAAAAAAGAAAAACAAAAACGAACAAACAAACAAAAAAAAACGAACAAACAAAAACAAAAACAAAAGACATGCAGTTAGCTGGGAACACAGCATCATCAACAACAGCAGCGGCGGCAGCAGCAAGAACAACAGTGTCATAACAGGCTTCATCATCGTAACCAACCACGTGTCAGCAAAGGAAAAACAACAGAAAGAAAAGGAAAACCAAAGGAAAAGCAAAAAACAAAACACCCCAAAACAACCAAAAAAAAAACCAAAAAAAACCGAACCAAAAGCCAAAACCACAAAAGAACAACCAACCAAAAAAAGCGAAAGAAAGTAACCAAGGAAAACAAACCAAACCAAACAAAAAGAGAGAAATGCCATCTCTCTGGGATTGTTCTGATTGCCCTGCGGTGAGAGAAGCACGATGCTGTGGGGGGTGGTGAGGAAGGGGAAGAAAAGAAACCACTCAAGCCACAGACAAATTGAGATGTGCCAAGAATGGGACCACCTCTTTCAGCTCCGAGTGCCCCTCTGTGAAGCCAGCAGGGAGATGAGAGCCCTCCCAGAGAGGTGTGTGGAACAGCCGGCGATGCGTGCGCCGCTCAGAACCTCTTTCCTTCCTCTTCGCCCCTGGCCCTGGCTAACGCATACCCTGGGAGCAGCCCTCCATCAAGAGAGGGCAAAGGGAGAGAGGGATGCCAGCTAGGCAACTGCTCTCCTCTCCTGGCCTGGAGCATTCGGTTGGAGACTTCGGAGCACACTCCACCAGGAGACAAAGAGGGACTTGGGTGGGTGGCTGAGTTGTAAACAGCTACAGCAAAAACTTCAGCGAGGCCTGGCAAATTTGTTTGCCTGGGAAGAGATGGTGACTTCCCAGCAGACTTTATGCTTCTCCTGCAACATCCCTCACGGCATCGAAGGGCAGCTGGATAGTTGGAATTACTGCCATAAAGTCACAGTAACATTTGCCACTGAGTCCCAGTTCTCTGGAGGGGTTGGGGACAGGTGCGTGTGGGGGTGTGTGTGACATCCATTTGTAAGACAGTTTAAAAAGACAACCCAAGTTCATAATCCACCACTGAGTTACCAAGAAGGGATTATGAACTGGTTTTGGCCTTTTTTTTTTTTTTTTTTCCCAAACAAGAACATTTACATGTTAGAGGCCTTTTGGGAAACCATTTGCATGTTGACAGCAAACAGCAATACACAGACTTGGGAGGCTTAGAAGCCTTTTCAAGGGGTATTAGCAAGCTTAAAAAAAAAAAAAAATCACATTTAAACCAAAAGAAATGTCCTTATGAACCACTGCTGTTAACACCTTAGAGTACAAGTTCTGGCAGAAGTGTAAAAGCAGAAATCATCACTTGAGAGCTTTAATTTTGGTCTGTGCTTGGATTCTGGTTCTATCAATTATTACCTATTACAAATGATTTATCACCATTGTTGTTGTTATTATTACTATTATTACTGTTATTATGTGCCATTCTTAACCTAAAAGCTGCAATCACTCTTTTATTATTATTATTATTACTACTACATTACTATTACTATTACTTTTATTTACTATTATTATTACTATTATTACTTACTATACAACCTAAAAGCTGCAATCAATCTTCTATTATTATTACTACTACTATTACTATTATTACTTTTATTTACTATTATTATTACTATTATTACTTACTATACCATAATTATCATTATAATTGTTATCTTTGTTATCATTATCACGTGCCATTCTTAACACCTAAAAGCTGCAATCAAGACTGTCTAGATACCCCATGCCCCTGTAACCAACCTCAGTCCCAGGGAAGCAGGAGCTTACTTTCTGGGTTGGATGCAGCAGCAGCACGTTGGCAAAATGAGGCAGAAGTGCTTTTTAAGATTTTACTCCTGAAACGGTTTGCATCCAGGTTTTGCCATTACTTTCTGAAGAGCTTTGGGGGTTTTGGCCACTCAGATGAAAAGAAAATTAAAACATTTGTATTTTTAGGAAGGTTGTAAAATTAACCTGAAGTCTGCCTTGATAGTAAATTCTGAGCTGGACTGAGAAAGGAAGGGGAAAAAGCTGAGGGAAGTGGTGAATTTCTGAAAGTCGCCATCAGCAGCTATTAACTATAGGACACCAATGGTGAAGATTCAGCAGCTGCTGACTGCAAAAGTCTCCTTCTGATTTTTGTCTCTCATCTGTATGATGGTTTGAGAAATAAACTTCAAAGAAATAAAGCAAACTTCAAGTGCCACTTAAAGCTATCCAGACTGAAGGGGCACCATTAGTTACTACATTTTAAATAATGAAATGAGGACCAAGATTATGGGAACACCATTAGCAAGATCTTTTGAGACTGAAGCACTCTGTCAAATGCAATTCCTTGCAGAACTAAGCCTAAGCAGTGCATAGAGAGAAATGTCTATTTGCTTTTAAAAGTGGTTTCTCTGTCAATAATCTAAGGCTATAAGCATAGGTAAGGATGCTTAAAATAAAAATGAGTTTTACTCCAGTATTTCCTTTTAAGCCTCAAAGTTGACCTGCCTTAATAGCATTATGATCTGCTGGTGCTAAATCCCTTTGAAGACTATTTAATCAACTGCCTATTAAGTAATAGTAGTAAGATACAGCAACTCTGGAACAGATCTTGTCATCTTTACTCTTTGATGTAGTCCTACTGAGGTGTCAGCAATTGATCCCATGAGATCACTTAATGAGATCAAGATTTAGATTTCCACCAGGTGCTTATTTCGTGCACCAAACTGTTTCCATGTTCTTCTTTTTCAGTACATTTTTTGCGGTGGCATAAAAGTTCTCAGCCCTCTGCTGTGTCCCACTGCCATCCAGGAGTTCCAGTTCACATGAAGGAAATGGAGCTTCATGGGTTCCACGCATGTTACAGATGCAGAGAAGACCATATACATGTTTATGCCAGTTGCAAACTAGGGTCATGACTGACAGGAACCCAGAATAGGTTTCAGAAAATAGTTTAATCTGACAAGAAGTTGGAGGCTTTAGTAGCCTCTAAACTAACACCCAACAGTGTGTCTTTATGTGTAAGAATGACTCATAATGGCACTGGGCAATTACAGTTTTAAATCCTTGGAAAACTGATGTTTTATCTTCATATAGCTTAGATCCATAGGTGCATCCAAACCCTAACACATGGAATATATCCATGTCCAGTGTGGGATGGCACCTTCTCATGAAGCCATGAAAAGCATGTAGAAGGCCTCCCAAGACTCAGAGCCAGACAATGAGGTAACATGGACTGCCACAGCCCTGCAGACCTCCTCTGTAAGGTCTGCAGTCTTGAAGTGTCTAATCTGACCTTGTCAGGTACCAGGAATGACTCACTCTTAGCTCTAACGAAGTTACCAAGGAGAGGGTCATGACCCTTGGAAACTGCAATAACTTTTTTTTGTGCATCTACATGACAAAGTATCTACATCTTCTGTAGCTGAGTGGCAGAGCAGTTGATCATTGGTAGGTAGCTGATGGTACATTGAATAAGGACATGTGAATGCACCTTATTTGTAGGGATTGGAGTCTTCTCTTCATCAGTCAGCTTCTGAGTTTCCTTTTAAGTTTGCTAGCCCTCGGATTTGTGTAACTTATTTTCTCTGACTTTCTAAGGGAAACTGTTCTGAAGCAAACAGAATGCAGCTGGGTGTAACCAGCATGGTTCGGTGCTCTACTGTGACCTGATTGAAGGTCACTATGAAATGGTTCCTGATGTTTGGTCTGAAGCCATGCTGCATCCAGATCTCAGCTGGGTATGGCAGTGTTTAGTCATGGCAATGTTATTCCATGTGCTTATGAGACTGAAAAAGGGCAGGGGCACAGAGAGGTCCCTGCTAACAGTGCAGGAAACATGTTGGTGAAATTCTCTCTGCTTGCATTTGGAAAGAACGTTTCCCTCACCACCCATGAAAGTTTTCCAGCTGCCAAGGAAAAGCAAAACATCCCAGCTAAGAGCCATAGCTCTGCAGCAACAGATGTTGAAAAGCATCAAGCATGTGTGAGTGACTGGACCAACAGATCTTGAAGCAACACCACTTACCCTTGGACTGCTGAGCGGACTGGTGGAGAGCCCAGACGATGCTCCGCTGATTGACCGAGACCTGAATGGACACAATAAGGAAAAGAGTCCTCAGAAACCTTGGACAAGTGACAGCCTGGAACACCAGCCACCACAGGCACAGGCATGGAGTGAGGAGGAGGAGGGAGGCTGTCACTGGAGAAGCACAGGGCTCTTTCCTTTCACTATTGTCACACTTTTCAGCTGTCCTACCCTCACACCAAAGAGCTGCTGTTGCTCAGGGAGGATGCTACACTCCCTTTTCAGTAAGGGAGTGGCTACCTTTGTGGTCACTAAGCACATGGAAGCTCCTACGTCTGACCTGTGCAAGCTGAACTGCTGGGCTCAAAAGAGACTGTCAAGAAAGTCATGTTGGTGCTGAGAATTCTATTCTGGGGGACACAGAATGAGACATTCTCTGTCACAGAACAGCACCATGTGCACGAGACACAAAGGTAGGGGATCTGGCCAGATGGCAAGAAAACCCCCAAGTCTCTCCCTGACCCAGGCACACAATCACTCCTTGTGTGGTGACATCCCATGGTAATCGAAGTTGACATTGGCTTAACCCTTCCCAGCTCCTTCCTGATGGACTTCGCATTTCTGTTCTTCAGTAAGATTCCCTACTTTGGCATTAAACAAGCCAGGTCTTCCCTATGGATAATGAGTTCTGTGGGTGGTGGTGACTTAACTAATATGAAGATAACAGTCCAGGTTCCCTCGAATGAGGCCAGCCAAGGGAGGATAAAGTGTCCTTCTAAATGCTAACAAGTTCACCTATACTGTAACATTCTTCAGCAAAGGCCACCTATGAAAAAAATCAGCTGTAGGACAACGAAACAAACAAATGTGCCATGTGAAATGTGCTGAAAGGGCAGACAGGCCAAACCCACAAACATTTCAGCTGCAGAAGTTGTCAGAAGGGGAAAAATAACACCCAACGATTCCACGTGACTGAATGAGTAAGCCCCAGAGGCAGCTGCTTTCAGTCCTTTTTGAGTTGTCTGAAGACTGCAGAGAAAGTTGTCTTGAAGACTGAACATTCCATGGGAGAGGGCCTGGCTAAGAGGCTAATTGTTCAACCACCACCATGCAACATGGCAAGACAGCAAACCTACCAGTGCTTTACCTGTCTAGGAGCCATGAAAGCAAGGATTGCCTTCAGGTAACAAACAGGAGAAGGTGAAATCCTGCAGATGCTTGGAAACAGGGTGCAGGGGTGTGTGGATGTGTCTGTGAGTGTGTACATATGTGTGTATTTACAGCTGATATAGGTCACACAGTTAACCTCAGCTTACATGTGAGACAATATGAATCAAATTTAGACTACAAACTGTCTCGTTTTACTCTCATCTACCCTTGTGAAAGAATAAAATAAACCCATCCCAGTTTCTACACTAGTCCCCAAGACATCTATTGCTGCATAAAATTTAGTAGCAGAGTTATTAAAAGAGATGAGCTGCAAAAAGAGGAGAGACTGAGCTACAACTGACCACTACAGCAGGTCCTGTCCTCTCGGTATCCTCTGTGGAAACTACTCACTAAATGCTTGCCTTTGTATCTCATTGCAGTTGGTCAGTCACAGTAAGTAGGTGAAACCCAGATTTTTTTTTTTTTTTTTCTGTATTAAATCTAAATTTGCACCAGGAAAATCTGGGACACCCCTTGTATACTGCAAGTCCCTGTTTAGGTTCTCCCCTGTACCTGCTGCAGTCTGCCCATTGTGGTGCAGCAGTCGAAAAGTAGAAGTTCAGTCTTGGCATTCTTCTGCACTAAAGGAAACCTAAATTTGTACCATCAAGATCATAAAGGTTCATGCCAAGAAATTTGAAAGGGAGAAGCATCTGCTCCACTTTTGAAAGGCTATTTTCTGTGCCTCTCCTAGAAGTGAAGTAGCTGAGTGCGACACAGATGTGTCGTGCATATGGGAAGTCCATGCAGTTAAAAATCTGCCCTGTATGAGTCATCAGGAAAAGCTTCTTCCAAAGCATAAATGACAAGAGCAGCCTACAGATTACCTTGGACAAATGTGGAAGGCATTGAGGTGCCCAGAAATGCAGTTAAACACCTATTTAGGAGTTAAACTCCCACTAGGAGATGTTCCTACTAACTCTTAATGGTGGTGGGAACATCCTCCCTGACACTCACCTGAGTTTCAGGATACTTGATAGAAACTTCCAATCTGCTATTTCCTTTTGCAATTGTGTGTTTCCAGTCCTGAATTTTCCCCTCCCAACCTGAGTGCCTCCTATATTTCACAAACCCCAGCACAAGCACAGAGGGCAAAACCCATCAGCTCTCCCCACTTCCCAACTCCCACTTCCTTATGGGAAGCAATATGTGAACGAGAGCTGTTGTGTACTGTGTTTTCATCCAGCCTAGGAGCCTGAGGTAGGGGACAGAAGAGAGAGTTAGTGTGAAATCCTCTGGGAAATGCATTCAGTATCCACATGACTGCTATTGAACAAGCTGGATTTCTGCTGCTGCTTGACATGCACAATAGGTAAGGAGAGAAGTCAGCCCTGCAGCAAGTTTTAGTTTGTCCACACTGGAAATTGTATATAGGAGCAGTGGAAAGAGCTTAAAGAATCCTGGGTTAATTTGAAGTGTTGGGGTGAAAGGACAGATGGACATTTTCAACACATCTCCCCTTTACTGGGAGAGTGCTGGTATGGAGTATGACACCCAGAATGGGAGATCTTCCTAGTCTCCAATTTAATAAGCATCCCCAAATTTCCTTTTATGGATGGGATGTAGTTCCCAAGCTGGCTATAAAAACCCAGTCCAGTGGCAGGGTCTCTACTCCAGTAAAGGCCTACTAACAAGCAGCAATGGCTGATGTGTCCCTTCCATCAAGATCATCTTAACCGGAAAATGCTAGAATTCAGTTTGCAAATGACCAAACCACATTCACTGCTCCTGTATCTCAGTCAGGTGGACAGAACTGGGGCAGAGCCCAAAGGGAGGGATGAAAACATCGTGCTGGGTGGCAATGCTGTAATGACAGACAGAGAATTTCCATTTTTTTACCCCTCGCACCAGAAAATGGAAGTATGAGGCCCTACAGGCAGCACATCACTATGGCAGACCCTGGGTGATCTTATGAGTGTAAAGAGGGGAAAAACATGTCACCATCTTATCTCCATGGCTATGAACTAGGGTGATTTAGTGGGAAAATATCTATTAGTGAGTAACCTCCCAGAAGTCTCTACAGGCATTAGAAAGGTCATTGGAAGTATTAAATCTGTAATTATCCCAATAACTTCACACTAACTGCAGCAATCTAGGAGACTGCAAACACTATGTGTGACTCATTTTGCTCTGTTTTGCATCCTGTATGTGCCTGGGCACTAAATGGAAGCAATCAAAAAGCTGTTGAAAACACCAGCAGAACAGTGAATGTGTGGCTCAGATAAAGAGCGCTTCCTCAAATGCAACTGCCACATTTAAGACCAAGAAGAGACTCTTCAGCCTCTTCCCAAGTGGCACAGTTGCTTTTCCAAGCCTGGAAGGGGGAATTAAAACCCATAAGGGAGCTAGACCCAAGGTTTAGAGGCAGGAAGAAGACGTAGAGGGGACTCTGAACACAAGGTGGGTACTGGAACCATTGCAGGCTGTTCCTTGCATCTCACACACAATCATCCGGAGGTGTCTGAGCTATGAGAGAGGCCAAGGACTGAACCCAAATGTGCAGCTGTGGGCTGTAGTTTGTAGATGTGCTGATTAACACTTCAGAGTATCAAAGTTAAGAGGTCTGTTCTTTTAAAGTACGTTTTCACTCATTGCAGCCAGCTGCTGTCAAAGGGGAGCCATGAGTGTCTCAGTTCACATCAGACCAGTGGTGTCTTAGTGGTGAAATTGAGCTGGAATCCAGTTCCCAGCTGGTTTCAGAGAACTGCAGAATTTCTTGAGAGCTGAAGGAGGTGAAGGGCTGAAGCCTCACACTGCAGAGGTGTGGGCAGAGAGAAACACAAGAAGGAAAAGCTCAGCTGATCTGGTGACCACGCTACACACACAGCACCTCCATACAGCCCTTCCCCCACATTAACCATCAGGTGCTTTGAACAGTGCATCTGCCAGCACACACCAGTAGAGCAGGAGGGCTTCACAGCCAGCACTTTGGGTCAGATTTGGCATTTGTTTCATCTTCGACTCACCATCTCACAGAGATTTGTGTCACAATCAAGGGGCAGTGGGTACCTCATTGCAGTCCCAGCAGAACTTGCTTTCCCAGCACAGTTTTACCAGGATGCTGAATACAGCCTCTTAGCTCAAGCCATGCTTCCAAGAAGGGGAGCCTGCAGCATGCATGCAGCGTGCAGAAATGCATCAGACTTGTGTCCCTGGGTGAAATGTCTTCAGAATTTTCAAGTGGTGTCATTCCACATCTAGTTTTGAAAGTCATTCCCACAATATCCAGCCAGCCTCTTATTTGCTTCAAGCATCAGTTGGGTGGAATTTGATACTCCTCTTTGCTTGCTCACTCAGATCAAACCAACACATTCTCAACTGTGTCACAGGGCAGGAGGATCCCTGAACATGCCCTGAATTAATATGGTGAGCAGTCAGGCACTGTGCCACACCTCCTCACAATCACTCTTGGGTGTCCAACAGATACAAACTGAGCTTCCTTGCTGCCTGTCTAGGGAATATGAAGAGAATATCTTTGGTGCTCCACTGTTTACCAGTCCCGACCAGGCAAACAATACTAATCCTAACAGCTCTTGCTGGGAATACTTATGCTTAAGTCAGAAGGTCTACTCATGGTAAGACGAAGCCTTACAATAGTGTTGGTGAGACACCTCTTCAACTTTTCAGTGCATGCTGAACAGCATCGCTTTCCTTTACTGGCTAATGATGCTGAAGTTCCACTCAGAAATGGTTTAGAAAGAATTAATAAATACTAAAGCAGGCTACAAACATGAGAAGTAAATGTTGCTGTTCCTAATTAGCTTTCTCAATAGGTATCCTCTCCATAAGCTGCTGCTGTAGTCTGTAGTGATTGATTACAAGGCTTTTATTAAACCATTTTTTAAAATCACATCTTCTCCTTCTGTTAATTATTTATAAATGGAACTTTAATTTGAAGCGTGACTGCATTCCTAGTTGTACCTATATCCTCTTTATTGGAAGTAAAAAAGAGCTTTGAAGATGGATCTGTCTCTGGGGCCATCTGTTCACCTCTGAAGAAAGCATAGGCTAAAAAGAGAGGGAATGCCCAGCATTTTTTTGTTAACAACATGGATGGGATTTGACCTCATCTTAAAAACAAACAAAAAAAAAATGTAAACAAAACCTAAACAAAATGAAACCAAACCAAAAAAAAAAAAAAAAAAAAAAAGAAAAAAAGGATAAACTTAGATCAAAATTAACTGGAGAGTACTCAATGGATACAGAACAAAGAAGAGAGGTTCATTCCTGGTGTCTGAGGATAGTTTCCTGTGCCCACAGACACTGAAACACAAACAGGAGAACAAAAAAGAACCCAAAAGTAACTTCTGTGGAATGAGATTCCCAACATGAAAGCTGACAAACACACACAAAAGCACCAAAAATGCTTCTTCCCACCTCTCTCTCTCTCTCTTTCTCCCTGCTGTAAAGCCTCATTCTCTGAAGGGTATGAGCCTACATTGTATTTGTAAGGTGGAGAGGAAAAGTTTCTCTATGAGATACAACAGGACCCGCAACAGGAAGAATCCAAAACTAGAGCTTACCCCAACGGATCAGCACTCGCCATCCTCGGAAAGGGAAAGTGAAGAGAGAGGGAGAGAGAGAGGGAGAAGGAAAGAGAGAGGGATGTGGAGGCAGGTGGAGAGAAGAGTAGGAAAAGCAGAGTGAAATACTGTTCGGAGAACTGAATGGTCATCATTATTGCCACTGGTGCCTACATCTTCAGAGACCAGGAACGTGAGGGGGACAGGTTCATTTACCAGAAAAAGGACTTTTGTCCTGCTCACAATATTGCAGTCACATTCAGCTTTGGCATTGGGGAATATGGAGAGGGACATACTAAGACTGTGGAAAAAAAACAAAAAACAACCAACCAACCCTTCCCAGCCAAATCCCAATTGAAGCAGTCAGCAGAGCAACCGAGTTCACACTTCATGCTGCATTTCTTTTCTGCCTCTTACATAAGGCACAGTGTTAGCAAGGAAATAGTTCTTTTTGTCCCCACTTTGCTCAGTGCAGTGTCCCTCTGTCCCCCAAGCTGGCCTGGTAAGGACTTTTGGGTTTGTTTTGTTTTTTTTTGTTTTTTTTTTTGCCACAAATGAACTGTGAAAGGTATTGGTTATTAAAGCATGCATTTCTGAGCCAGCCTGGGAGCCCAGGGTACAAGATTGTAGCTCAAGCTGTGAATCTGCTTTGATACTGGCTTATTAGTCATGATGGTCTTACAGTCAGGAATTCAGATCAGCTAGAACATACCAGCTCAGCAACCCAGCACTTATCTCTGTGGATGCCATCTTGTGCTCCAGGATCTCGTTTTTCATTTAAAATAAATTCAGTCTCTGGGTCTTAAAGGTTGGAAAGAAAATCTTTCCAATGTGAATGGAGAATAAACCAATGCTGTGCTGAAAAGAGTCTGAAGTAGCAGCTCTAAAAGCAGAATGAATCTCTAGCACATTGACTTTGAAGCCTAGTGACAATCAAAGACTTCAGTATGCTTATTTTTTCACTGCTAGCCAAAGTATCCAAAATCAAGAAGAACAGTTGGGTTGTGAAGTTTTTCAGGAGGGCAGGTATGTCAACCTAGGAAGGTGTCACCACCTTCTCACATTAACAGAGATTAGATTAGAAATAAATAAAAATCTGATGTTATTCAGCCAAATTATTTTCCAGTGGGATGCAGCATTTTTTTGGTTTTGTTTCGTTTTGTTTTTTTCCCTCCCTGTCTCTTTCCCTCTCTGAATTCTCTCCATTTTTCAATAACAGGCTCCCAAGCTGCCAGAGCTACCTCTGGCTGGGTGAGGAAAATCCATTCTTCACAAGACAGCCACCAACAGAAATGCCAAAATTAATATCTGCCCAGTAGATTTCACAGTTTACTGCTCAGTGCAACTCGCCATGCTTCTGGTTACATCAACAGTGCAAACGCTGGGCTGGGCAAGGCAAGGCAGCTTGGAGAACAGTCAAAATTAAAACAGGCTTAGAATGGAAAGGAAAAGTGGTTGTTGTTAGAGAAGTGGAAAGAAGCATTCCAGCAAGTTCTTTCTCATGTGTTTGAGTGCAACTCCATCTGTATTTTGGCCTGGAGTGCAAATTTGGGTAGAATCTAATTCATGTATATACAAATATATATATATATATATCTATATATATACAAATGCATCTAGATGTAGCTATGCAGGGACAAATACTGTCCTCGGTTGTACCTGTATGACTCTAGCTACAGTGATGTAACTGAGAAGAGCAAATTGACACCCATTGTATCTTGGAACGTGTGTGCATGTTT